>VNJV01017987.1:0-38847 GCA_008042635.1 Drosophila nikananu | reverse complement strand
GACTGGTGCAAGTAGAGCTAATGGGCAAGTCGAACGCATTATGAGCACCTTAAAGAACTTATTGACTGCAGTTGAGACTAGCAGCGTTGGGAGAGGTTCAATTGGCGTTAAATTGTACGGTTAGTAAAGCAACCAAGGCAAGTCCCTCAGAACTGTTTATTGGCAAAGTTGCCCGCCCGTTGGGGTTGCTTCCACCTTGCGATACGGCAGACGCGATTGATTTGGCAGAAGTAAGAGCACAGGCAGTTCACAATATTTCAGCTGCAGCAGCATATAACAAGAAGCAATTTGATAAAGGAAAAGCCAAAGTTGTTAAATGTCAAGTTGCAGATTTCGTGTTGTTAAAAAATGAAGAAAGGCATCAAACAAAGTTAAGTCCGAAGTTTAGAGGGCCTTTTAAAATAACTGAATTGTTGGAGGGGGATAGATATATGCTCAGGTCGTTGACGAACAATAGAAAATATAAATATGCTCACGATGACATAAGAAAAATGCCAGATTGGCAAGTACAAGAAGAATTAGAAAAATGTAAAAAGAATTTAAGTGAAATGATTGAAAATGAAAATGTTGAAAGAGACAGTGATGAAGAGATGGAAAATGAAACTGTTGAAAGAGACAGTGATGAAGAGATGGAAAATAAAACTGTTGAAAGAGACAGTGATGAAGAGATGGAAAATGAAGCTGTTGAAAGAGACAGTGATAAGGAAATGGAAAATTAAACTGTTGAAAGAGACAATAATGAAATGATTAGAATATAAGCGTTAGCAAGTGACACTGAGGAAGCCTGAAGGGCTTATAATGAAATTTATAATAATAATGTAAGCACAAGTGCAAAACAATTGTTTTGATCATGGCGTGTGGCGCATTAGATATTGTAATGAAATGATGAATGAATTATGTTAAAAAGTTTGTATTACTCTAAGAATGATATTGAAATGTGAAATTTAATTTGTTAATGTAAGTGTAATTTGAAAATGGTTTTGTTGCATTAAAAAATAAAGCATTGTTGGTAATATTTCACGAGGTCGTATAATGGTCAGGATGGCCGTGTCGGAGCATAAGTTTGCATGTGTTAGTGTATGGGTATTCTGGTAGTGTATTTCATCATAATGAAAATATTGCATCAGCCTCTATTTGCGCAGTTGTTGGTCGCCTGTAGTTTGTAGTTTTGGGAAGAACCGTTTTAGCGCGGCGCCAGCGTGTTGTCGCTGACGCCGAGTGTGGTTCGATGGTAAGCACGTAGAAGAAGTGTGCGACACAAGGCAGTTGTGCGTAGTACTTCAGTGCGATCGAAACTCACTGCGCTACCATTATGGCGAACAACGACGAATCTGCGACAAATACATATATTTTATATATAGTTCATTATAAAACATTTAATTAATTTTATATTAGGGGAGAGTGGGGAGTTATGAAACGTGGGGAGTCGTGAAACATGGCCATAGATTTCGCTCAGTGTCTTTTCCGATCGTTTTTTTTTTCTTGTCAACATTTTGTTAACCCCAATGCTTAATTTGATCGAGAACTTGCACCGATATCACCCTTTTTTTATATATTCCCACACACTCTGTTTAAAATTCGTGCAAAAAGTTATTTTTAGGATTTTCGTGTGTGGCATCCTGATGAACAGTTGCAAGTGAATCTATAAAGTTGGTATGCAAAATAATCATCATTCATTAAGCTTTTAACTTACAGAAAAATTTGAGAGAAAATATTGTTTTTGTTGCTGTCGCGGTGCGATTTTTAAAAAAGTAACAAATGGGGAGAAATGAAACACATCGAGTTGGGAGATGTGAAGCACGGCAAGTCTCACAATTGTTGAATACAAATCTTATATGAACAATATATGAATGATATAATTTAAAAAAATATGAAAAAAGTAAATTTTAGGAGTTTAAGCCTAACATAACCTAACTTATTATTTTTCTGAGGAGATTCACATTTTGTTCAGAACTTGTTGATACCTTAAAAACATAACAAAGTGTAATTTCTGTAATCCAAATAAAGAATTTCGATCAAAATCTATTTGTTTTTCGCATTTCTTAGTAGTGTTTCACAACTCCCCACGATTTTTGAAAACTGAAAAAAGCTGTGTTTCGGGAAAACGAGCTAAAGTCGCCCAAAATTTTAAATTATAGGAGAGTCCTTTGACAGTGTAGTGGTTTATTGATTGCTCTAAACATTCAATTAAAAAAAAATTTGAAAAATACGTAAATTTTAGAAGTTTGGGCCTTTTAACAAAGCGTGTTTCATAACTTCCCACTCTCCCCTTCGATATACTTTTTTCTGAAAAAAAAAAGTTTTTATTTTTATATCTTCCCCGTCATGGCTACCAGTTTTTCTGGTTCCATTACCCACCAATTGGGTCTTGCTTACCCATCCTTACGTTAATTTGTCCGTCTCGGACATGATTTACTTTGGATTTTGTAAGGACATCAAGGGTTCAGGACGACACAGGTAACGACCCTCTTTTGGGTTGCAAGGCCTAACTCGCCGTGGTCGGCGTCCACACAGAATTTAAATGTTCTGGCCCCTCGAGTCCCCAAAAATACTAAGTAAGAACAATGTAAATATTCAGTTTGATTATAATTTTTATTCATAAGCATTGATTTCCTGGAAGAAGAACTTGCGGCTTCGCAAGTGGGTGCGGCTAGCCAGCTTTGTGATACTCTGTGCACATCCACAAGAAGGTGACCTCGCAATTTTAGCGCGAGTTAGTTGAACTTTTTTCTGTTTTTTTTTTCTTTTTTTTAGTGATGGACATTCTTGTCGGAAAACGCCTTCTAATTCTTTTAAACTCTTGATATGTTTCCGATGTCCTGCGATGTTTATCGAGCAGTCCGGAGTCCAGCAGTCCAGCAGCAGACCAGACAATCACCCTTTGGTGTTAAAAGCTTGTTTTATTGCATTTCGGACGATCATCTGTTTGTTTAAATAATTTTGTCCGGGTTGCGACTAGAGGCTTTGGGGTCAGCTATCGCTTCATCTGATTGGGGACCACCGCAGAATGGCTAATATCAAGCTTATCGGCAATATTACGTGTAGAACTTTCACTTTCGGCCAGGCTCACAACATTATTTTCTCTGACAATTTTGGAATTTTTTTGGTTTTTAAAGATACATTTTGCTAATTATTCACAAAAAAATTTCTGTTTACAAAAACACGTTTTAAACTAATCTATGACTACCGAAAATAGCATTAGAACTAATATATATGTAAATCTGGGTGATGTTTCTTGAAAAGAGATGTGGAAAATCGAAAATAGGTTCAAAACGTAAAACGTGCAAAAATAAGTTTATGTGAGTTTGTTTCGCTTTTTTATTCTAAGTATTTTCCCTCTTTGATATATTGACGATTCTTTTCCACAATTAGTAGTTAATAAATTAAGGATAATAAAACAAAAAATTTTTAATTAGCTTGTGTGGTTGGCTTTTTATTGATGTCCAAAGTCAGAGTCATGAACAGGTACTCATTTTTGCTCGCCACTGTAGGTCTCCTCCTGATTTCTTCTTCGCTCCTCGGTTCCGCTTGGCAATTTTCGTCGCTTAATAGCATATCTGGCAAAAGATTGTCCGCCGAGATGATAATCCCCAGGGAGCGTCGTTCATTCGCGAATCTTCCACACGTGAACAGCACGTACTCGGCGGTTTCGTCGGCGTCCCTATAGCACCAGGTGCAACTTCCTTCGTGACAAATTTGCAAAGGTCGCGTCCAGCGACCCTTCGGCGATGCATCCCAGCGTGCTTGCCAGGCTGTTATAGTGCCACTCTTTGCCAAGGAGCGTGTTTCGTTCTTCTCTGCTGACGACATTGCTCTTCCGTGGGTTGCCTTGAAGATGTCCGTCGCTCCTTCGCTAACAGATCGAGGGGAGAGGTACCTGCTAATACCAACGCCGCCTAGTCTGAGACTGTCCTAAACGTACTGCAAATGCGTAGGGGACCTAGGTAGTGGGATGCGTTTAAGTCGCGGCTTTACGACGGCATCATCTTAGCTTGACTCCAGTTGGGGAGCATTGTCGCCCTAGCTGCATTCGCCAGTAGCAGTTTGCTCGCCTGTGTCGGTCCTCTGTGGTTGAGCATTATCCTCGACAAGGCCCGAACTGTCTTTGCACCTTTGGTGCTCGCGAACACTAGGTGTTCTTTGTGTTTTGATCATCACACCTAGGTATTTGATGGTTCGAGACGTTCTGGTAATGGAGTCGCTCAATCAGACCGCCGCAACCTCCACCTTCTCCTGCTGCTCACAAAGACAGCTTCGGTCTTCTTCTTCGGCTCCGGAAATCTTCTTGTCCACAATCACCAGCGCAATGTCGTCCGCAAATCCCACTAGCTCCGTTCTCCCGGGGAGTGGGAGCCTCAGAACGCCATCATACATTGCGTTCCACCAAAGCGGCGCAAGAACCGACCCTTGGGGGACTCCGCACGACAACTCTACAGTATGCGCCCTGCCATACTAAGGTAATCTGTCTTCGAAGTAACTTCGCATTAGCTTCAGGAGATAATGAGGCACCGAAGCTGGTCACTGCGTCCAAAATTCACCCCCATCTAGCAGAATAGAATGCGTTGCGGATATCTAAGGTTACCACTAGGCAGTTCTCCTTTGATCTACCTTTCCAGCGCTGTCCCGCGATAGCAGTAGCGACAAGGTCGACCACCTTGTTGATGGCGTCGACTGTCTACTTCGACTTTCTAAAGCCGTATTGCGCCTCAGAAAGACCGCCTGCCGCCGTGATTGCCCGCTCTCGCAGATCTTATCAAATACTCCAGCAGCTTGCCAGCACCATCGATCAGACATATTGGTCTGTGAGATGATGGGTCTTCCGGTGGCTTACCGCTCTTAGGCAGCAGAACCAGGCGCTGCGTTTTCCACCTCTTGGGGAAAATCTAGAAGAACAACTCCGCGAAAATATCTGGGCGGAGAGAGATGGCCAGCCTTAGGGCCCTATTGGGAACATTGTCCGGCCCGGTGCCTTCGCAACCATTATCCTCTTTGCCACTGCCAGCATCTTAGCTGCAGTGACAGGCTTCGTCTCTTGTGGCAGGACGTTGCTCGCTTGTTGGGAGATATCCGGATTCTCCATCCTGGGAAACAGGTGCGCGACTATCCTCTCAAGGGAATCAGCATCTAGTGGAGCGCGATTTTTGAACTTATTGATTTTCTTGAATATACGCTTGTAAGCGTTCCCCCACGGGTCCCGATTCGCAGAGTCGCAGGGGTCAAGGAAGCATTTCCCCTTGGTGAGCTCGATTGGCTTCTTAAGAGCCCTACGGCACTGCTGGAACGCTGCTCGCTTCTCGAACCGTGCGACCGCTTATATTGTCTGCAATTTTCTGTATTTCTATTGCTGCAATTTCTCGGGTCCACCAAAAAACAGTGTGCCGGTGTCTGTGTGGTTTTTCCCATCATTAAGGAGAGCCACGTCTAGGGTCGAGAATGAATGCAGGAGATCTCTATCACGGGCATTAGAGCTGGCTCTGCCCCAGTCAACCTCCCAGGCGTTAAAATCGCCCGCTATAAACGCCTGGAACCGACCTCTCGCACCCACGGAGAATCTGCCCAGGATGGTTAAAAACTCATCCAGCGATAGGCTTGAGGCGAGGTAAACGCTGTACACCACCCAGCCTCCTGCCTTGGCATGAACGAAACCTTTGTCCAAGCAGACATCCGACAGGAGCGTGGGAGCGCTGCTGCATGTCCACAGGGCAGCCTTGCCGGAGCTATCCGTGGCCCAGTTTGGGCCTTGTTCTGACCAGTAGGGCTCGCTTAGAATTGCGAGGTCAGCTTCGCGTTCTCGGACCGTCTGTGACAGCAGTTCTTGAGCTCCCACGGAGTGGTTCAGGTTAAGTTTAACCACTTTCATTTGCGTTCAGAACCAGGACGCCGACGGTTCTTGCTAGCAGTGCGACGGTTTTTAGCGACGCCTGGGTGCAGACGGACCTTGCCGCCATGGGAGGTCTGGACCGCTTTATTCACCCGTGGAGGGTTCCAGGCTTGTGTTGTCTGGCAACCGTTGTTCGCTGTGACGGCTTTATTTCCGACTGACCGGCGGACTCGGTGAGTCTCTAGTGCGCTTAGCCACTGGGGTGGCTATAGCAGGGGCTTCTTCCACGTCTGGGGGCTTCGAAACGCTTCTGGCGGGCTTCGCATCATCCGGCAGCCATTTTGGAAGGCTCTCAGCTTGTCTTCACCTTGTGATATTCCGTGTGATGCAAAACGCTGCGACTCCGCGATTCCGGAGCGGTGTAGTCGGCCTGTAGATCACCTGTGGTGATACAAGAGAATGTGACTTCGCGCTGCTGGCGCGAGTTAGTCGACATGTAGATACCATGTGGTGAGCTATCTTTGATTCCTATTTATGGGACCCATCTTTCCGCTATCCAGATGGTTTCCAATCGACATTCGGATAAGGATCATTTAGTAGTTCTGTGTGATTTTAATATTCCAGGGGCTACTTGGTCCTCAAATAATTCCACTAATTCACTCCTTACCTTTACACATCACGATTTTATTGCTGGCTTTGCTCGACAGTTTTTAAAACTGGACTAAGGTCAGTACATTCAAGTGGCCCGTATGTCACCAAGCACGTGCCTGTTCGTGTTAGGTGTTAGTGGGCGCGAGAATGTCAAAATATAGGAAAGGTGTACGAGGAAGTGACTACTGGCGTGCTGCCGGATTGTTTGTCTGCATGCGTACTAAGTGGGCTAGTATTAAGGTTTTTAGTTTGGGAAGGCTATCTACATTTGACGTTATTATGTACAAATCGTTATAATTTGCATATAGGACTCTAAAGGGTTCATGTAATTCAAAAGATGTGTTACAGTGGCGCAAAACTAAAGGAATATAGGATCTAGTATTTCTACTCGGTACGTGAAAATTTAGCTGACCCAACAAGTCAGCACTTTCCACGTCACCGTGGATAAGGTTAAAAATGAAGGTGACGCCAAACTTGGTTCTACTGTTAGCTAAATAAGGTAAGTTAATTAGAAGGAGTGTATTAGAATACCTCTGGTTTGGATCCCAGTTCAAACCGCGTAAAGCGAAAACTAAAAAGTTCTTCTGAACTGACTCGTTTACTATACGTTTACTACGGGCCCCAAGCTAAGGGCTGCAAACGCAAGATCCATATTCTAAGATAGGACGAACTAAAGAAATATATAGGGATTTTGTAACATAGGGGTCATTTAATTCTTTCGACCACCGTTTAATGAAACCAAGCACACACAAGTCAAGTTCAGGATCCAGGCGGACACATAAAACATGGACTATAGAAATTCTTTCCAAAGAGCAGCAGTTTAGCGTGTAAGTCGCAAGGTTGGGAGCGACACGGGATAATGTCATTAGCTTGCATTTGGAGCCGTTTAGGTTACATAAGTTTATGAGGCACCATGTTTGAAAATTATTAAGATCTGTCTGTAAATCAGACTGGCAGGAAGCGTCCTTATATTGCACGCAAAGTTTGACATCGTCCGCGTACATAAGTACTCTGAAGTTGATCAGAACTTTGGGCAGGTCGTTAATAAATAATGTAAACAACAGGGGATCGAAATGGCTCCCTCCCTTGGCTCCCAAAAGTAACCCTTAGAACATTGGATAAAGAATTTTTAAAGAGGACCTTTTGCGTTCTGCCATTCAGATAACTTGAGATCCAACTAAGAAGATCAACCGGAAATCCCATTAGATCGAGTTTCCGAACAAGGAGAGAATGGTTAACAGAGTCAAATGCTTTACTGAAATCAGTATAGATTACGCCTGTCTGAAAGTTTTTATGGAAGCCCTTAACTATGAAGGAAGTAAGCTCCAAAAGATTGGTTGTCGTTGATCTTTGCTTAAAAAATCCATGCTGACATGGAGAAATAATCGATCTGCATACGTGCTGCAAATGAGGAGTTATGTTTTTCTCGAAAAGTTTTGGAATGGCCGATAACTTAGAGATTCCTCTATAGTTGCTGGCATCCGATTTGATACCTTTTTTGTGGAAAGAAATAACAAATGATTCCTTCTAAATAAGGGGAAAGTGGGAGCTTTCTAAGGACAATGTAAACAACTTCAGAAGGGGATTGCACAGGGCATCGTCACAATACCTAAGCACGCAGCCAGGTATAATAAACGGGCTTAACACGTTGAAGATCTAAATGAATAAAGCTTTCGTCTAAAGTAAGTCTGAAAATTAAGTTCGATTTGGGCATGATGTAAGAATAAGTCTGATTAGAGTCAGTGGAAGTTGAGTAAGTGGTTAGAAAAAACTGCGCAAACAGATCGGCAATAGCACGATAATTTTTTTTCTCTCCGAGGGGCCGCGAATTCATTGCGGCCTCGATCCCGATGAGGACTGTGCCCACCTCTTCCGCGTTGAGGAAGTGGGCAGCGCGCCCACCGCTCGTAGGAGTAGCAGTTGCAGTTGTGCGGAGCCCGAGGGGGTGTGAACGCCAATTCGCATCCGCTTCTTGATGCGAACTCGCGAATTGCGTCCCCCTGCTCCTCGATTCGTTCGCGAAGGGCCAGGAAGTGGCGACTCGCTCCGACGAAGTTCGTCGCGTTGTCGCAATGCACCGGCTGCGGACATCCTCGTCGACCAATGAATCTTTAAAAAGCCAATAAAAAAGAATCAGTACTTAAGTCTGACACGATTTCTAATTGAACCACCTTGGACGCAAAACAAACAAATAAGGCAACGTAGGACTTATACGGAGGCCTTCCTCGAATTTTAAATAACGTATGGACAGGGCCACAAAAATCAACGCCACATATCGCAAATGGGCGGAGAGCACAGAGTCTATCTGCGGGTAGATTTCCCGTAATTTGTGTCATCAGTCGAGGCTTGCATTTAAAGCAGCGCACAATTGGAATGGTGCAAATGCCGGACGTAGCTCTGCACAAATTGCGAGCGTTTCGTCAACAGCAAGGGAAACTTGGCATCATATGACATAGGAGCGTTAGCTAGTCGCCCCCAACTCGCAACAACGAAAAGTTGCACCAAGTGTCCGTATCCTCATGGATGAATGGGTTCAATCGCTGAAGACTTGGGCCGACCTTGGAGCCTTTACGAACTTTTTCAATTTCTACTTGATACTTTTTCGATAATCTTATGAAACGCTTCATTATATTCAGTCGGTGACAGAGTTTCCCTGAAAACTATATTCTTGTCTTTGCAAGTTCTTATAACGCGGAACATATAAGCGAACACTCTAAGCAGCTTGAGGTGTGACGAGAATCCCTCGATGAGATCCAGCAAATCGGAAGTTTGCACAGCAGCGGTCAGTCCGACCACAGTCTTCTGAGCTTCCTGACGCAAGACTTCCTCATCCAGAGGGAAATGCGCATTTTTGGGCCAGTTTTCTTCTTCGTCCTTCAGAAATGGTGGGCCAGTGAACCAGATCGATTGACCTATTATCGTCGTCACAAACTCTCGAAACGATATCTGCTGGGTTCTGCTTTGTGGGAACATGCCGCCATGTAGCTTCTCCTGACCATTCTTGAATCTCCGCTGTTCGAAACGAATGTCGACTACGAAGATGGATGAGATCGAATCCAGTGAAGAGTAACTTCAGGGTCCGACCAGTATACAATTCGTTCGATAGGGACTTTTAATAAGGGTTTGATTCTATGGCAGAGATCTGCGAGAAGGTGAGCGGCACATAAATCAAGCCTTGGGAGCGTTTTGGTCTTGAGCGGCGCTACTTTTGACTTAGAAGTCAACAACGACACTTTAAAACCTTCGGCAGTTTTGCTACGAATATAGACGCAAGCTCCATAAGCTTTCATGGAGGCGTCGGCAAAGGCATGTAACTGTACCGGTGACATCGGGTAGGTATGCACGAACCGAGGAATATATATCTCATCCAGTTGAGACAGAGTGCTTTTTAGCATATCCCAAGCTGTTTCCAAATGCATCGGAATCGAATCATCGCAGTCTAACTTATTAATCCAGAGTTCCTGGAATAGGATCTTTCCTTTAATCACAATGGGATTTAATAAGCCGAGGGGGTCAAACAGCTTCGATGTCACCGATAGTGTGTTCCGTTTTGTCGCTCGGAGACCCATGACAGAAGTGTCAATTTTGAACTTGAAGGCATCTTCGCAAAGCAACCACGATATTCCTAACGCCTTAGTTGACTCTGAATCCGAGATAGGTATCGACTTAAATGTGCTCTCAGATGCAGTGACCTCAGGTGAGTTTGAAAACCACTTTGTCAATTCAAAACCTGCTGTTTGAAGAACCTGAGACACTTTACACTTAATTGTCTTTAGCTCCTCTACGCATGCAGCACCAGTTAACATGTCATCGACGTAAAAATCTAATCCAATTACGTCGGCAGCTCTAGGGAATGAAAATTTAGCAGATTCAATCAACCTCTTTAAACACCGAATTGCCAGAAATGAGGCTGGTCCAAGGATTCAGAGGGGTCTCTCCTCCACACTATGAGTAGATACTTCCTATCCGCTTCATTATCCATTACTTGGCGATAAATCTTTTTTACATCGGCAGTCAGGGCATACCTGTGCAGCCGGAGCGGAGTAGAGTGGAGTACAAATCTTCTTGAATTGTCGGCCCCACCATCAGGATGTCGTTTAAGGCCACCTGAGACGATGTTTTGCAGGACGCATCGAACACGACGCGCAATTTTGTTGAATTACTCTGGGGCCTTAAGTAAGAGAAGAGATTTTGTTGTCTGTAGGCGACATATGACCTAGGGCGAGATATTCTTCCATGAATTCCAAGTACATGGTCTTCATGTTAGGATCTCGAGACAACCTTCGCTCAAGCGACAAAAACCGCCGTTTTGCAACCTCGAAGGAGTTGCCTAATCCATTTGGATCAGATTTAAACGACAGCCAAACTTCAAACCGACTTGATGGCAATACCTGAGTAGTCTTCCTATAATGGTCTTCACATAACTTGTGCTCTGGCGACCGATTTTTCTTTGGATTTGGCATTTCCTCCAGCGACCAAAATTTCTGTAGTGTGCTGTCAATCGTTACTTAAGATTCTTCACTACAGCTGAAACTATTCACAACTTGTTTCGGGACTGCAGACTTGTATCTGCCCGAAACAACCCAACCAAGAAGGGTCCTTTGTAGAGTTGGATAGTCAGGACCTTGTCTAATTTGACCAACAGCTAGCAATTCGAAAAATGATTCTGCTCCTATCAACATATCAATTTTTTGTGACTTGTAGAAATATGGGTCTACTAATGGTAGGTTCTTCGGGATCTTCCAATCACTGACGTTCACCGACTGATCAGGATGGTAACCGGAGATCGATTTTAAGATCCAGAAATCGAACGAGAACTCACTATCATTTATTCGCGAATTCACCATTGTGTGTACCTTTTTCTCGACTTGAGAATTTGACTCGCCAATACCAAGTAAGTTGATACACGACTCCTCTCTACGAATCCGTAAGCGGTTCGCCAGTTCTTCTGTTATAAAATTCGTTTGAGACCCAGAGTCCAGCAGAGCTCGGGCTAAAACTTATTCTCCGTTTTTCGTACGGACGCTTACGATTGAAGTAGCAAAAATCACCCTGTCAGAGGACATGGCATGCATAACATGTGACGTGGAAGGCAGCTCTTGTTTAAAAGGAGGAGACATGGCCTCTTGGGGGGGTGGCAACTCTAAACTGTCCTGAGGCACTGTATATCGATGGAGAAGAATGTGGTGTGAGCGGTCACAAGCTCGACACTTTTTTCCTTTGCATTTCGAAACAGTGTGGCCTTTTCGCAGACAATTAATACATAAGGAGGCAGACTTAACAAACTCGAACCTTTGCATCACAGAGAGACGCCCAAACGGGCAACAATTCTGCAGCAAATGATCTGCTGCATTGCAATAGCTATATGTTTGCTGAGGCTTGCTGTTGGAGGAGGAACACGAGAATTAGCTACGATTATGTGGCTTGCTCGACACAATTTTATCTTTCTTCGGCTTTGTCGATTCTTCAGCTAATAACTGCTGATATCGGCGATTTAACATTTTTTCAAAATCGGCCCAAAGCGGCAAAGTCTCATAATCGAGGTGTTCCTCCCATTTTTGTTTGGTCACTGGTCGACTCTATTCAATACCAAATATATCAACATTGCATTCGAAATTTTTGTATCATCTCCTATCAATAACAGGGAACCATAAATTGACGAAACAGTATCGATAAGGTTTCTCAAGGAGGAAGCGGACTGATACGATATTTTAGGAAGACTAAACAATGTTGATATATTATTCATAAAGATGAGGCATTCGTTATCGTAATCCTTTTTTTAACTGGCTAGTGCCTTTTCGTAATTGCTCTCGGCGACTCGGTAAACTTTAATTGTTCCTAAAGCTTCACCAGAGAGACATGAAATTAAATGGTTAAATTTTTCGATAAATGGAATGCTGAAGTCTTTATGAACCAAAGTTTCGAAAAGGCTGATGAAATTTTTGAACTCCGAATAATCTCCACTGAATTTTGGCAATGTCAAATTCGGAAGTCGCGCACGAGTTGGAGCTACAGCAGCTGGTCCCGGAGTTTCGCTGACGCTTGCTACCTTCAAGGCAGACAACAGGGACATTATCTTTGCCTTGGTCACTATACAAAGTTCTTCCAACACGTCACCAAATTAATAATTTAATAACCTTCGAATCAATAATTAGAAATTTATTAAACCAAAATATTGGTTATTTTTAATTTAATAAATTATTAATTTATTGTTCGAAATGTATATTAAATATTTTTCCTGATGAGAACAACGAAAACAAATTTAAATTGAAATTATAGTCACGCAGTATCAATTAATAGTGGGTGCGAAATAACGCCGGAAAGGGTATACCCGCAGAATATAGGGTAGTGCGTCACTTGGCGGTCTGCTAATCTAAGCGCGCCAACGAAAAGGGCCAACAACAACAACGCAGGTAGCGGTGCAAAAACGAAAGCGAAAACGAAAAGTTCACCGCTGCAGCTGCTAGTATATAAGGCTGTCTGTGTATTAGTTCGCAAGCTTGGATTAACTTCCCAACTATTAATGCGAGTTTCAACGAACGAGAGGGGGAAGGGGGCGACAGTGATTGCAATAATACAGTACAAAACAATAAATAAACGTTGCGTCTAAAGCGGTTCAATATGTATATGTATGTATTTTATCAAAAAAATAAATTGGATAATTTGCATGCAATCTAGCTCTACTATATTGATACGTACATATGTGCCAAGAACTGAAAGCGAGGTGCAATATTCCAGCACAAGACAATAAAAATTAAATTTGTCTATAACTCTAGCTTTTAATTTTTTTCACAAATACCTCTGATCTCCGAATGCTAAATTTAGCGGCCACTTTCCTTAGAAGTTCCCTCGGTGGTGGCGGCAATTCTGGAGCAGGGTATTTCGCGACCGACACGAAATATGTTAAATATATTTTATTTAAACACGTCGCGTCGCGGGCAACAATATATTTATTTTTGCACACAAAGCACTCAAAAAAATAAATAACAATTTTTTATCTTGCACTTTTATGGTGTATGTATGTATAAAAAAATATGTATTTTGTATATATGTGACACTGTTAATTTAATCTTAACTTGTTGCTTTTTGTTTAAATTAATAATCTTGTCCACCCGGGGGCGCCATGAAGTTTTTAGTTAGTTTATTAAAATAATAAAGACCGAAGAACTTGGTGGCAAGAATATTTAAAAAGACTCAACTCTTTAGTAAACCAAGGAGCCTTATTTGAGGTTGGCGGATAGTATAACGGAACACATTCAGTAAAGAAAGAATTCATGGCACTGTAAAAAATATCCACTGCTTCTGCCATGCCAGTGCACATGTATAAATCGGACCAATTAAAACCTGAAATAAAGTTATTCAGCCGTTCAAAGTCCGTCTTGCGAAAACAAAGAACTTTTTTGGCTGGACTGTCAGATATGTTCAGTAAGTCAGTCCCAATGTCGAGAGTCACATCGAAAGTAGGATGATAGAGATCTTCGGGAAGCGTCAACGGCGCCACCCTGGCTAAACTGACTTTTGCCGGATCTGAGACAAAACAGATCAAGCAAGCGCTCTAGGAAATTTCGTACATGGTTGACTTCCGACCGCTTTCAGAAAGCTTTCTCTCTTCCAAGTGAACGGACGTTTTTTTCTTGCACTCTCGTTTTGTGTTAATTTTTGGATTAAAACAACCGGGGTCTTATTAAAATTTTCTATATTGTGATTAATAAAGTTTCCGTTCACTTCGTGTGCATGCAGCTATTCTGTTTTGTGTGATTAATTGTTATTATTTTTGAAATTTAGTTGTGCCGCCGGTGTTTGCTTTGCATTTTTTGTATTCCTCTTTGTGCCTTCCCCGTTTAGTTAGCGCAGTCGCGACAGCTAAACGTTAAGCTCGCTCCCACGCTCACCCGCTTACCCGTTCTCTCGTTCTCCATCTCTCTCAGTGCAGCTGAACTTTTCTTATCTACATTTGTAAAAGTACAGTGGTAAGTCCCCATAATGTCCGCTATTGTCTGTTTCGTTTAAACCTGTAAAAAGGCTATTACTGCTGCTGATCTGACAATCGGCTGCTGGCTGTGTGAAAACATATTGCACGCCAAGTGCGCTGATTTTGCAGGACGGGCGGTAGACGATATAAGAAAAAACATCGGTTTACGTTACTGCTGTGAGGCCTGTCGCGAGGTTGAAAGAGAAATGTCGTCTTTTATGCGGCAAACCAAGGGCGGTTTTAAGGAAATATTATTGAGTTTTCGTAAAACTCAAGATAAGTGCAAGCTATTAAATGAGTCTCCTGGGCGCAAAAAACCACAGCTGGTCTGCAGCACCCAGGCGGATCTCAAAAACCAGTGGCGGACTTCCAACAGCAGCCTCTCTCGACATAGCCCTTGACCTCAGAATCAAGTCAAAGAATTCTGAGATCGAGTGGTAAAAAAGATTCAGTATCCGAATGTGTTGCGGGAGTGACCGTTCCCCCGGTGATATCCGTTTTGTCCCCTGGGGGTCTCAAATATTAACCCCTCAGGCTCAGGGTATCAGACCCGGACTACCGGCCGATATTGTCAATGCAGATAAGCAGTCTGTAGGTGTATACACCCTCATAGCTACCACCTCTATAGATACTGGCATCCGACTTGCTACCTTTTTTGTGGAGAGGAATAACAAATGGTTCCTTCCAAATAAGGGGAAAGTGGGAGGTTTCTAAGGACAAGGTGAACAATTTCAGAAGGGGATTGCACAGGGCGTCGGAACAATACCTTAACACCTAGCCAGGTATACCGTCGGGACCTGGCGAATAAACGGGCTTAACACGATGAAGATCTAAAACAATAGATCTAAAATAATCTAAACCAAGGGGGCTTATTTGAGGTTGGCGGATAGTATAACGGAACACATTCAGTAAAAAAAGAATTCATGGCACTGTACAAAATATCCACATGCCAGTGCACATGTATAAATCGGACATATTAAAATCTGATATAAAGTTATTCAGCTGTTTGAAGTCCGTATTGCGAAAAGAAAGGACTTTTTGGCTGGACAGTCAGATATATTCAGTAAGTCAGTCCCAATGTCGAGAGTCACATCGAAAGTAGGATGATAGGGATCTTCGGGAAGCGTCAACGGCGCCACCCTGATTAAATATACCTAGCATAAGAAATTTGATGTCTGAGCAGGGGAGAGCCGCGAAACAAATATGTGTTTCGTAGGTGGTATAGCTATCTAGGCTTTCGGCGATGCAGACTGCTGATCTGCCGAAGATCCCTATCATCCTACTTTCGATGTGAATCTCGACATTGGGACTGACTTACTGAACATATCTGACAGTCCAGCCAAAAAAGTTCTTTGTTTTCGCAAGACGGACTTTGAACGGCTGAATAACTATACATCAGTTTGTGACGGTTTGTCGGTGTTTTGGGTAGCTCAGGGGCGGCCCAGGGTCGTCCCAGATATTTATTTGGGTCGGAGGTGGTTGCTGAAACAGAAAGGTTACCCGGTCCCAGAGTGGAAGTCGGTGGGAATTACTTAGTAATTGTGTATCGGTCTTATTTATTGACGTAAGTGTACAGAATAGTAAATAGAAGCTGGCCCGAGTTGTCGCCTCGGATCTGGAAAGGTCTCCTGGGTAAGATGGGTCGTCCGGTGAGGGCAAGAGAGAGAGGGAACACTTGGGGACCGCTAGGTCGGCCGCAAGAGCGAGAGGACCCTAACTTGGGACCGCTAGGTCAGCCGAGAGAGAGCGGGACGGATCGGGGTCGGAGCCGAAAGGGAAAAGAGGGAAGGGGAAAGGCAAACTACTAAGGTTAGCTAACTACGATATATATATATATATATATAAGCCTAGTTTGCCCGTTGCCTCCTCCCAGATTTGCCCGAACTGGTGTGACTAGCTGCCCTGGTCCAGTGTTGCCATTCGCCCGCGGTGGGCGTGCGCGCGTAACTTATTTGAATTTGGATTTTTTTAGGGTTCTGTCTCTTTTATTTTCATTCGTCTTCATTCTGTTTTACTGTTCTCTTTATTTCTAGTTCTCTTTCTACTTTTAATCTTGTGCGCGGTACGCGTAACACCCCCCTCTGGCACGACCCGGGCTGTTGTTGCGATCGCCGGCGGGTCGCCGGCCTCCTCCTGGCGAACCTGCCTACAAGCCGCCGTGCCCATTTTTGCCGGTGCCGTCCGCTTGCGTCCCGCCCCGCACAACGGTGCCGCTTCCGTAAGCTTCGTTAAGGTCCGCATCGCCGCCGCTTTTTCGTCACTTTCGCGGAACTTCTTCGCTGTCTTTTGAAACTTGTTCATTTTCAGATCTGTAATGGAACGGTTTGTGTTTTTATTAGTGTTGGTGAGGTGACAGTTGTTTCGTGTTAGTGTGTGTTTCGTGTGCAGTGTTGGTTTAGTATTATGTGTGTGCAGTGTTGGTTTAGTACGTTGGGTAGGATTAGTATTATTTTGTGTGTTGGGTAGTGCCGATATATTATGAGTGTTTGGTAGTACCGATGCATTATGAGTGTTTGGCAGTGCCGATATATTAACCGCGTTTAATGTTCGGTTATGTTTTGAGTTTAGCTCAAGATCTGTGTGTTCAGTTTGTGGTGTATCGGACCCCAGGTGTGGCTTTGTCTCCCCTACGTACACGCGCTTTGTTTTCCTCGTGGCCGGGTTTTTTACTGTGAGGATTACTGGAGACGTGAATTCCACTACTTTCCATGGTCCATCGTACTTGGGTGCTAATTTCGCGTTGAACTTTTCTGCCGCATTTGACAAATGGTGTGTCTTGCACCAGACCAGTTCGCCCATTCCTGGCCTCCAGTCACGCTTCCTTAGATCGTAGTGTCTCCTTTGTGCTCTCGCCGCATCCTTCATCTGTACCGTTGCCTCAGTTCTGATTCCCTGTAACCGCTTCCATCTGGCCTTTACCGACTCCTCCCTCATTCCTGATCCATTTGTCACCTTGTCGAATACCTTGCTCAGTATTCTTAGCTCCATGCCAAATAAAAACTGCGCCGGGCTATACTTTGTAGATTCGGAAGTGCTGCTGTTGTATGCAAGCATCAGTTCTGGTAAGTGTTCGTCCCATTTTGGTTGTTCTTGCCCGCTCAACTGTGCAATCATTGTCTTTATCCTCCTCTCCGTCGGGTTCTCTTGCGGCGTATACGGTGCCGTGAGTTGGTCTTCCGGCCTGTGAACTGCACGCCATTGTCCGATATGAGGATTTTTGGGGCACCGACCCTTAAAATTACCCGTTCCCGGGATATCCATAAGAACGCCTCCGCGGTGGCCTGTCATATTGACGCTCTATCCATTTCGAAAATTTGTAGACGATTACCAGCAGCGTCGTATTTCCGTGCTTTGTTGTCGGTAGTGGTCCCACGAAATCCACACATACCGTTTTTCACGGCGCCTCTGCGACCTTCGTCAGCATTTACACTCTCGTACGAACTTTTTGACGTCTCTCGCCATTCGCGGCCAGAAGTACCGATGCCTCACCCTTGCCAGCGTTTTAAACGTGCCCAAGTGCCCCGCTTCTGCTGTGCTGTGGCTCTCTAGGAGTATCTGTGTGATCTCCTTTTTCGTAACGCACAGTTTCCAAGGCTGTGGATCCTTCTTGTTCCCGCTCAGTTTGTATAGTCTATCCCCTTCCATCCGGTACTCGTGTTCGCCCGTTTTGTTTTCTACCTCTCTTCGTTTCATGTCTATCCAATCTGTTGACATGTTGATGATCTTTAGCTCTGCTTGCGGCGCTCTTGACAGGGCATCTGCCACTGCGTTCAACTTGCCTTTCCGGTACTGCACGTCGAACTGGAATGGCTGCAATCCCAACGCCCACCTCGCGACCCTTCCTGATGGACTTTCGATCGAGTTGAGCCATTTCAGCGCCATGTGATCCGTCACCACCACAAAATGGTATCTCTCTAGATACATTTTGTACTTGTTTATTCCCCAATATATGGCTAGGCATTCCTTCTCTGTCGCGCTGTATTTTTGCTCTACCGTGCTCAGTTTCCTACTGGCGAATGTGATCACATGTTCTCCATCCTCTCCTTCCTGCGTTAGCACTGCTCCTATCCCCAGGTCGCAGGCGTCTGTCTGTAGCTTGAACTGCCTCGTGAAGTCCGGATATGATAATACTGGGGCCTTTGTCAAGCTGCTTGAGTTGATCGAATGATATCTGATGCTCCTCCTTCCACTCAAATTTCTGCCCCTTCCTGAGTAGACTTTACAGGGCTCCCGCTTTTTCGGTGAAGTTCGGTATGAATCGTCTATACCATGACTCCATCAATAAGAAACGGTGGACTTCTTTCGTGGTTCGTGGTGTCGGGTAATCCTGGATCGCCGCCACCCTCCCTGGGTCCGTTCGGATTCCATCGTCGTTTACCACGTGCCCTAGATATTTCAGTTCCTTCTGAAAGAAGTGGCACTTGTCCGGGTTGATCCGTAAGTTTGCCCCTTGTAGCCGTGTAAACACTTCCTTGAGTTTCTCGAAATGTTCCCGCCTACTTCGCCCGATAACCACGATATCGTCCAGATATGCAAAGGTAAACGGTTCCATTTCCGGTCCTATTATCGTATCCAAGGCGTTGCTGGTGCCGTTGTCAGTCCGAAGGGCATTACCCTCCATTGGAAGAGACCCCGACCGGATACTGTGAATGCCCGATGGAGGAAAGGAGTCGACAATACACAGTCGACTCCTTTCCTCCATCGGGATCTGCCAGTATCCCGACTTCATATCTATCGTACTGATTACTTTCGCCTCCCTGAGTTGGTCCAGAATGAAATTTATCCTTGGTACCGGATAGGCATCTTTTTCCGTTTTGTCGTTCAGTAATCGATAGTCTATACACATCCTCCATTCATTGGTCTTCTTTTTTACTAGCACCACTGGTGCGCTGTTCGGACTGCGTGAAGGTTCTATCAACCCCAGGGTCAGCAACTCGTTAACCTGTTCGTAGATGACTGCCTGCTGCTTCGGGTTTCGTGGGTAATACCATTGTTTTATCGGTTTGTCGTCCTTTAGGTATATTTTGTGTTCCGTAATATTAATAACCCCACTCATATTCTCGAATACTTGCCTTTGTTCTTCCAGGAATGTAATCACTTCCTCCTCCGACGGCTTCTCTCCTGCGCCATCCTGTCTGTCCTCTTCCTGTCGTACTTCCTCGTCTTCGCTCTCCCTGGCCGCTGTGATCTCCAGCTCTAGATTTCCGCATCTCAAGACGCTGGGAGCTTTCGCTAGGAAATCCATGCCCAGGAGAATTCCGCCTGCCACCCATTTCCAATATCATAAATGCCATTGTAAATGATCTCCCTCCAAACTGGATCCCCGCCTCGAATCTCCCCACTGTTTTCTGGACTGCTCCGTTCTCGAGCGTGATCTCGGTCCTTGACCCATTCCACTTCCCCTGTCTCCTTAGTTCCTGGTACTGTCGCTTGCTTATGGCACTCCGGGATGCTCCGGTGCCTATGACTCCCTTAGCCGACTGTTCTCCGATCCTTATCCTGGCCACTACCTGGAATCCGCCGCAGCTTAGTTGGTCCCCTGATGCTGGCTCTATTCCTCTCGCCTGAGCTGCTAGCTTTACCTGCTCAGGCTTCCTGCGTTTCCCGGCCCCGGTCTACAGCATTCGGTTGTCCTTACCCCGTTTCGTCCGCATACCAAGCAGAACAATCTCGGCGGGTTATTACATGTTCGCGCCGCGTGTCCGGTACCTCCTTACCGCATGCAGATCTCCGCTCTGAGTTCCTGCTGTGCCGCCTGGCTGGTTCCGGTTTGATTTTCCATCGCCTCTATCTCTTCCACTTCCTCCGCTAGTTTTAGGAATTCCGTCAGGGATGTGAACCCGGATCTCCGTGTATACAACATTATTTTGCATCTACAATTCCTGTATACTCGGTCGAGTTTCTCCTGTTCCGACAACTTTGTAAACCGCAGAAGTTTCCGCAGTCCCATTGCGTACTCCCTAACGGGTTTGGTTTCCCGCAGTCTCAACTGTAATATCTGGATCTCCAGTTGTTCGTCGTACCTCGGTGGTAAGAAATATTCGAGCATCTCCGCCGTTAGTTTGGTCCATGTGTTGATTTTGGACGGCTTTATGTTCCACCAGTCGATGGCGGCTCCTTCCAGAATAAAGGGCATTGCCTGTACCAGCTCGTCCTCCTGTATTTCATACCCGGCCGCCCATTGTTCCATCTTGCTCAGGAACTCCAATGGGTTGGTCGTTCCTTGGTATCGGATGCCCCAGCCGCGGACTCCGTCTACGATCTCCGTTTCCACTATTCTGTCCGCCTTTCTCTCCTTCACTCTTTCCATCTTGGTGATTTTTTCTTCCGTCTGTGTCACCCGGATTTCCGGTGCCGTATTTTCTGCCGGACTCCTGTCCCTCCTGTATCTTGCTTCTAACTGTCCGAGTTTCTGCTTTACTACCTCTGTATGGACCGTTCTTTTTGCAAACGCAGCTAACAATCGTCTTAGTTCGTCGCTTCTCCCTTAAGTGTCCAACCCGAACTCGTTCGAGTATTCTATTAGCTCGTTCTTTGCTGCCTGATACACCCAGCTCGACATTACTCTTCCGCTGCCTATCTATTTCTTGCAACCACTTTAATCCGCTCGGGCGCCACTGTGACGGTTAGTCGAGGTTTCGGGCAGCTCAGGGGTGGCCCAGGGTCGTCGCAGATATTTATTTGTGACGGAGGTGGTTGCTTAAACACAAGGTCACCCGGTTCCAGAGTAGAAGTCGGGGGGAATTACTTAGTAATGGAGTATCGGTCTTATTTATTGTATTAAATGTGGGGTGAACTCGGCCGTCTGGCGATGACGCTGCTCCGTGGCGGTGGCGTGACGTCGTCCCGGGCTGAGTACCCGCCGTCCGTCGGCGTGGTGTGTCCTGGGCGCTGGAAAGAGAAGGAAGAACAGGCAAGACCCGACGTCGGGGACCACTAGATCGGCCACGAGCGCGAGCGTGAGCCCTTGAGGACAGTAAGACCGCAAGAGCGAGAGAACCCTAACTTGGGACCGCTAGGTCAGCCGAGAGAGAGGATCACTTGGGGACCGCCAGGTCGGCCGCAAGAGCAAGAGAACCTTAACTTGGGACCGCTAGGTCAGCCGCGAAGAGAGAAAGTCACTTGGGGACCGCTAGGTCGGCCTCAAGAGCGAGAGAACCCTAACATGGGACCGCTAGGTCAGCCGGGGAAAGGAAAACTACTACGGGTAGCTAACTACGATTTATTAACCAGACCTATTGGTCCGGCTTACCAAAAATGACTTTTCTGCTGCCTACTGGAGGCCTTACCTCTACTGATCGCAGTCTGCGGCTAAGTGCCGATATGAGGCCAGCCGCCCGCTTTATACAGGCCCTGGCTAGGCCTAGTGTGCCTCTTGCTTTCTTATAGATTTGCCCGAACCTGGTGCGGCCAGTTCTCCTGGCCAAGTGTGCCTCTTTGCTTGTTGTTGGCGAGCGCGCGCACTTTATTTGAATTCGGAATTTTTGGGTTATGTTCTCTCTTTATTCTCTTATATTTCTGTATTTTCTTATGCTTTCTTAATTACTTATTTTTAATGTGCGCGGTGCGCGTCACAAAGTTCATAATCTCTCCATTTTTATCAAAAATAAAAACCCAAACATAATAGCACTACAAGAAACATACCTGACAAATAAAAATAGAATACTTCACACACCCAAACAATTCTCCTTTTACGAAAATAATGATGCAGATTTACAAGACCCCAAAGCCAGCAGAGGAGTAGCCCTGCTGATCTCAAATACCATTCAACACAAAATAGTTAACTGTCAAACAAATATACTATCTATAGCTGCTGAAATTGAATCCGAAACCCCCTTTATTATCGTTAACATTAACATATCGCCATCCGACAGGGTCACTGAACAAGATTTTCACGACTTAATTAATAGTTTTAACAAACCCATTCTCATTCTTAGAGACGTAAACGCATGGCATTCACTTTGGGGTTCACTTACGAACAACCAAAGAGGAAAATCAATAGCAAACTGTATACAAAATATGAACTTAATAGTCTTGAACAACGGAAACCATACACCTTACACCACTCACAACACTTTTTAAACTGTAGATACATATATCCCTATGCACCCCGCCCCTGTGACGTTCAGTCGTGCCTCGGGTAGTCAGGGCTGGCCAGAGTCGTCCAGGACATTTGTTTGCTTCAGGACAGTGGTGCTAGAAAGTAATCCCCGACCCGGGTCCCAGTGAGAACGCGCAGAGTTTTACCTGAACTAGGCTTATACAAGACGGTTTATTTATTCGTTCTACAGAAGAAAATGGTATTGTAGGGTGTGGCGGCGGGCGGCTCGAACAGTCGGTCCAGTCAGGGCTTCCCTCGTCGGATGTCCGGTTTCCTTGGGCGGGCGTCTCGCGTCTGGGGCGTGGCCTGTCGCGTCTGGCCGGAACGGCCTCCGATACCTGAGAATATGGAGGAGGGCTCGCGCGGGACCCTTAAATCAGCAGCGAGAATTTCTTGTTGTTGTCGGACCCTTAAGTCAGCAGAGAGAGTGGTTGTTGTTATCGGACCCTTAAGTCAGCAGAGAGAATCGTTGTTGGACCCTTAAGTCAGCAGAGAAAATTGTTGTTGGACCCTTAAGTCAGCAGAGAGAATTATTGTTGTTGGACCCTTAAGTCAGCAGAGAGAGAGTTGTTCTTGGACCCTTAAGTCAGCAGAGAGAGAGTTTTTGTTGGACCCTTAAGACAGCAGAGAGAATTGTTTTTGGACCCTTAAGTCAGCAGAGAGAATTGTTGTTGTTATCGGACCCTTAAGTCAGCAATAAGACGTAATGGTGTTGTTATTGGACCCTGAAGTCAGCAATAAGACGTAATGTTGTTGTTATTGGACCCTGAAGTCAGCAATAAGACGTAATGTTGTTATTGGACCCTGAAGTCAGCAATAAGACGTAATGTTGTTGTTATTGGACCTTGGAGTCAGCAATAATTCGTAGGTAGTGGGATAATCACTTACTATCCGGGCTGACTATATTTACCGATGATGGATCCTGCTCCTGATCTTGCTGCCTTGTCGCTGCTGGCTGGTGACTTCCACCTCGGTCGACTCCGACCACCGACTGATGATTCTAAGGCCAGCCGCCCGCTTTATATAGGGCCTGGCTGGGTCTACCGATCTCGCTTGTGCTATCGATTACCCGATTTAGTGTGGCCGGTTTTCTGGTTTAGTGTGGCCAGTGGTTCGTTTGGGCGCGCGCGCGCACTTTGTTTGAATTAAAAGTAATGTGCGCGGTACGCGTCTGGTCAACATGTGAGGAGCTATACGGCTTTTTTCAAAGACAATTAAACATAAATCTAAAATAGTTTACAGATAGTTTACACTCTGCAAACTGGGAACTATTTCATAAAGATATAAACGAAAAATTACAACATATACTAATTACAAACAATACGAATAAATCAGCAGCACAACTCTTTAAATCTATAAAGGCAAGTGCTAACAAAGCAATACCAATCACTAACCCTAATAGTACAAGCAAACATAAAACAACATATTGGTGGAACTCTGAGCTAGAAGCTTTAAAAAGAGAAAAGGTAATCTGTCTCAATAATCTCAGGAGATTCCTAAGCAAAGAAAACATGCTCAAATACAAAGAAAGCTACCGCTAAAGCAAACAACAGCACCAAGCATATTTACCTATAAATTATTCCCCCAGAAATCGAGCTAAATTAATTGAAAATCACATCACATATTTAGAGCTTCAAGCCTCTCTAGACACTCTTAAAGGTACCCCTCCTGGATACGATAACATAAATTATCAAATAATAAAAAACTTCCGACCACAGCAATAAACAAACTAGTAGATTTATACAACTCTATCCTTGACAATAGCAACATCCCCCAGCAATGGAAAACAGCCACAATAATCCCTATAAACAAACCCAATAATCCAAAACACCTTGTAATTAGCTACCGACCAATATCCTTACTGCCATGTCTATCCAAAGCACTAGAAAAAATAATTTCAAAAAGATTGATGTGGTTTCTCAACCAAGAATATCTGCTCTCCCCCAAGCAATATGCCTATAAGGCAAACAGATGCACAATAGACCCACTACTCATCTTAGACAATTATATTTGCAACAAACTCTCGTCAAGAAATCACATCTCAATAATGTCAATCGACATGGAAAAAGCATTTGATAGAGTTGGTACACACAGTATCCTGCAGCAACTCTATTCTTGGAAACTCGGACCAAAAATAATAAATTTCATTAGGAACTATTTCAGCAACAGAAAAATACGAGTTAAAATAAACAACGCTTTTTCAAAAGAAATGAATTTATTCAATGGGATCGCCACTGTCCGTAACATTATTTTTCATAGCATTAATTAAATTAAGTAATATAATCAACGAAAATAACTTTTTTACACACACAATGTACGCAGACGATCTCTGCCTTATTTTTGACGAAAACTATCCTATAACGAAGAACTTAACAATTTGATTGAAAAAATATCGGAATGGAGTAACGTTTCTGGTACAAAAATATCATCTGAAAAATCAGCACATCTACACATATGTAAAAAACATAAATATACAAACATATAGATACAAATAAATAATACTTGCATACAGAAAACACAGCAACTGAAAATTTAAGGTTTAATTTTTGATAACAAATATAACTGGAACGAACAAATAAAGACCATAATTAAATCACTAAGCTCTAGATTAAATATAATTAAATGTTTAAGCAATCACCAAATCACTAATAGACATTACAAAAGCCATAGTATTATCAAAAATCGATTACGGTCTCTGTATATATGGAAAAACAAACAAAACTAATATTAATAAGCTATTCACCCATACCACTCCTCAATCCGACCTTCCCTAGGTGCTTTCCGAACCACTCCAATAAATAATAAGCTAGCAGAGTCTGGGCTTCCGGATCTGACAACGAGATTCCAATGGAGCATCGGCAGACAGATCAGTAGACTTACATACGCATCTGGATCATCCCTCCAAGAAACGCTTGAAAGACAAATTAAAGGAAAAAGAAGAGCTCGGACATCAAGCCTACAACTTATCATTGATAAAGCCGCATCATTAAATGGTTCTTCCAAAACAAATCTATATAAGTAGACATAGCCCTGCATAAAAAGGAAAACACACCTAAAGAAACTTTTCAAACAATATCACAGCGTTCAATGTTATCACAGAGAAAAGCGTAAATTAAAAATCAGCCATCACACCCCTGTACACATAAATTTACACAGCTGAGGCAGAAGCGATCCTTGCGGCAGTTGAAGTAGCAAGTACTACAAAAGGAAAACACAAGATATGCACAGACTCCTTATCCACTCTACAGGCGATAAAAAACATAAACAACAGCGACACCACAATACGGAGAATAAGAGAAAAATTAATAACAAACGTAAACAAAATAAAATTGCTCTGGACTCCAGGACACACCGGGATAAAGGGCAATGAACTGCCACACGATCCCCATTGCATCTACACTACACAAACAACAAACACGACATCAACAAACTAATTAACAAACATACAAACGAAGCTCTAACCACCATTTGGGACAATTATAACCACTATTACAAATCATTTAACCAAAAAAGGGAACCAGCTTACATCCCAGCAACAATAAACAGAAACCAAGCAATTCTATATACAAGATAAAGATTAACACACACGAAACTCACGCATGAACACCCATTTAAGAAGACCCCTGCACTTGTCTGCCCCTACTGAAACAACGCCACTTTAACAGTACAACACATCGCCACCGACTGCAGCAAAATACATCAAATTTGCACCTCCCTTAAAATTCCTACACCAAACCAACTCCTGTCAGAAATCACACCAAACAACATAATTACATTAATAAATTATCAATAAAACTGAACCTAAATTAATAATCATAGCCTGAAGGCCATAGTTGCTCTGGCTTTAAAATTTGTAGTAAATAAATTATATTTGTTATTACAATACAAATTGTAATAATAATAATAAATGAATTACATGCTCCTGCACGCAAAAATTTCCATGGTCGGCGAGTTATACCAAAGTGGGGGCAGGCTGACTTGGCGGAAATGGGAAAATACTCTTCCCCAAATAATGAGAATCGCTACTTGCTAACATTAATTGATACATTTTCCAATTTTGCGTGGGGAGACGCACTTAAATCTAAGACTGCGAGGGATGTTGCTGAAGAAATGGAGAAAATATTGAAATCTGGACGTGGTTTCTATGATTCTATGGATTCTATGAGCCAGAGCTGAAGAAAACCAGATAGCTACCTAGTTGAGAAGGTACTTAAAAGGGAAGGCAAAAGATCCCTTGTTCGTTGGTTAGGGTTCCCAAAAAGTGCTGACAGCTGGATAAATAACTCTAAAATGTTGTAATGAAATAAGTACATCAACAATTTTATGTTTTCTTTTCCTTATGTTTTTATTTATTAAATGTATTTAAGAAAATTTTAATCTTAACTTATTAATATATACATTAGATTTAATTTATTTGTAAATCTTAGAACTTAACATTTTAAATAAAATATTCTTATTATTATTATTTACATTAGTTTTATTTACATATTTTGGATTATATTTTTAAATTACAATGTTGGATTCTCCATTTTAACTCTCGTTCATAATTGTCGAGCGCCCTTTGATTTTCATCTCGTTTTCTTTTGAGATCATTTTTCTTATCCTCGCTTAGCAAAGATTCATCTGTCTGGTGCCAACCTATTGCGTTTGCTTTTAGAGCTGACATGCAACCTATTATTTGGTTTTCTATTTTGTTGTAATGTCCTATTGCAAGGGTTGAAATCCCATCTTGACAGATAATTCTTTTGCCATCCCTATTGTCTAATGATATTTTCGATATTTTATATGTATTAATTTCATGCCCTCTAGACCTGAACATGTACATACTATCAATTTTTGTAATTGTTGAATGTTGTTGGGGCCTCCCATTCCGTAACTAAACGAATGTCTTTGTGCTTTAAGATATTCTCCATAGTCTTCCCGTACACACTATTGTTTAAAAGCTTAAAAAGTCTTTATCAAAATTACTTTTAGCCCTAGTCCTATGCTCAGTATATATTTATATCGATATACTTCTTAAGCCATGGTTTTTGCTTAAATTGAAGGATACTATGAACAGTAGCAGCCGAAGTCCATTTGTAATAGTCTGTAGTAAAGCTTAATAGTGTATGATACATTTTTTTTTATCACTCAGATCAGCTATTAGTTTTGGAGTTTTAGAATTTTTTTAAGGAAGTCTGTTTGCCGGGCAAAAAGGCAGGTCATTGTGTATAATTCCCTCACATATATGACAATTAAGAGCCTCACCAAAATCATAAGAGTCCTGCGGGGTCATTTGAATTGGAACTATATGATTCATATAGTTTTCAAAAATAGCCGACAAATCGCACGTGATAGAATCAACAAAAGTGAGCCCCACCTTTAAGCCTGTCTTTGATACATATTTATCAAGTGTTGAGTCAAATGAACACTTGATATAATATGAAAAGGCTATTGGCTTATGCTTATTTACTATTTTTGTTTTTTCACTTACGACTATCGAAGTAGGTTCGAGTATACACTCGAAGTCAGCATACACTGCAAATGGACCTTCAGCTGGCGATGAATATTCTGAAATTTCAGCTCGGTTTCTCCTTCTTTGGGCTGTTGGATCACGATGTTGCTGCATCTTTCCCCATGACGTTTGGCCCTTTCCTCACTTGTTGAGTATGAGAGCCATTTGTTGCAGAACCAACGCCTATCTCCAGTTTTTCCATCTTGATTGGTGGATGGGGGGTCGAGGTACAACAAATGTATATGATTTTTCTTCTCCGTTCCATTTGAGAAAAGAGCTTATCATATCTGAATATATTTATGATATGTTGATTTTTCTCATAAAAATCAGTTATTTGTTTCAGCTGCATTGGGAATGATAATCCCGTGAAGTCTAATGTGATTTCGTTGATTGTGCGGATAATCGGAGATTTAATATCTACTCCATAGGCATTGCCACGATCTCCCTTCTCTTTTGGGTCAAGTGCTGACACAATTGCCAACTTGAAGCAGTAAACATCATTGTTTCGTACATTAATGCATGCTTTCCGCTTTTTCAGGGGTGTGGGTAGATCGAAATACTCCGATCCTTTTAGAGGAACACATTGCAGCATGTTTAGCTGAACTCGAATTATTTGTGTGCTTTCCATTACACCCCGTCCCTTTTTTAAGTGAAGGGTCATGGGTCAAAGTGTATGTGCCGCTCGTGGACAAATATGCACGTGCAGGTCAGGATCGCCCTGCGATCGTGGGAACTTGTTTCTCAAGTGTCCTCTCAAATGGCGAAGGTTGGGTTAAAAGAGAAACACAAAAGTAAAGACTAAAATTGCATTGAGTGTGTTGAGTATTACCTGTTTTCTTGTTAATCTTACTATTGATTTTAATATTATTATTCACGTTTATGTTTATTATAATCCAGCCCATCCGCCAATTAGTGAAAACACATTTATTTTATTCTTGTTTGATACTTCTTTTATTAAGCCACCGAACCGCACTCTCTAGTTGTCTCCACGAGAATGAATCGATAACTTTATAATGAGCATGTGAGAGGCAACAACGAGAGAGAACAAAGAGAGGAATAATCGAGCGCGTTCTCTCCAAGATCTCCCATCACTATCGCATACACACAGATTTGCATAAGTATGACTTTTGTATTTTCAACACGCCACCTCAAAAATCACACTGATACAAACTGATTTAAAATTAAATGAAATAAAAAAATTACTTTCAGACGAGTGGGGCTACTTTTATTGAACCAGCATTTGCTGCAAAGAATTGGGGAAACCCAGTAAAACCCAATCAGTTCAATCAAATAATTTACACTTTTCAAATTTTACAAGTTTCAATTAAATAAACATAGTAATAGTTAGTCTAGTAATTGTTATGGTTTGGTTATGAATATATACATATATATAACAAAGGGTTTACTTGCCTTACTTTGATTATGGTTATAAAATAAATAATATATTCAAACTTTATATAAAAATTCATTTTTCTCATTCCGATTAATTTCATCATTCATTTAACCCCAGTTGGTCTCGCAGTGCAGTGAATCTGGCAGTTGGTAGTGGCTTTGTCAGAATATCAGCCAATTGGGAATCTGTGGAAAGATACTTAACCAAAATTAGTTTGTTTTCAATTTGTTCTCGGATAAAATGGTATTTGATATCTATGTGCTTAGTTCTCTTGTGGAAAGTTGGATTATTGGCTATGCTTATACAACCTTGGTTATCCTCGAAAATAACTATTGGACTATTTAATTCTAATTTCATTTCATTTGTTAATGATTTTAGCCACAATGCTTCCCTTACTCCTTCAAATAAGGCCATGTATTCAGCTTCGGTAGATGACGCAGCAAGAGATTTTTGTTTCATAGTACTCAAGCAAATTGAACAATTTTCAAACATTTTAAATATATACACTGTAGTACTTCTTCTATCAATCAACATACCCAATAAGAATTTTATTTACATTCAAATTCCTTTTAAATGATAACTTTAAATTTACAGTTCCTTTTAGGTATCTTAAAATTCTTTTAAGGCATTGCCATAATTCTTTATTATTGTAGTTCGTATATCGACTTAAGATGCTTATCGATGTACTTAAATCCGGTCGTGTACATAACATTATGTACATTAAACAACCAATCAAATTCCTACATGGTGCCTCATAAGACTCCTCCACTTGCAAAGCCTCATAATTTATTTTGCTTGGAAGACGAGTTCCAACTGGATTACAATCTTCCATATTGAATTTTTTAAAACATTTTTAATATATGCAGATTGACTGAGACAAATTTGATCACTTTTTCTTTAAATTTTTATGCCAATAAAATATCGTATTTCATTTAGATTAGTCATTTGAAACTTATTTAAAAGATATGTTTTAAATTTAGACATTCTTCCGGAATCACTAGTAGAAATTATTATATCGTCAACATATAAGAGTTCATATATATTTTAATGTATATCTCCTTCATCTAAAATATATATACATCTGTCTACTTCTAGGCTCTGAAATCCAAAATTTTGTAGTGCACTTTCAAATATCTGAAACCAGCTTCTGGTAGCTTGTTTTAGACCATAAATGGCGTTATTAAGTTTACATACTTTATTTCCATCATACTGGTTTAAACCTTTTGGAATCTTCATATAAATTTCATCTTTTAGTATTCCATTTAAAAAAGCTGTTTTGACATCCATCTGATGGATCAGTAAATTATATTGATTTGAAAAAGCTAAAAGATATCTAAAACTAGAAATTCTTGCAACTGGTGCAAAAGTCTCATCATAATCTATCATATATTCTTGAGTGAATCCCCTGGCTACCAATCTTGCCTTATATTTAAGTAAATTACCATTTTCATCTTGTTTTATACTAAATACCCACTTGAAATCTACTATATTTTTATCCTTAGGCATTTGCACTAAGCTCCATGTATTATTTGCAAAATGAGAATTCAGTTCATCTTTAATGGCATCCTCCCACAAGATTCTGTCATCACGAGTTTTAATCTCTTTACATGTATTGGGAATATCATTTAAACACAATTGAGTATTCATCAGACACTTTTCTAAAAATATATATGATAACTTTGGTTTGCCTTTAATTCTCTCACTGCGTCTTATTTCTTCTTGATTTATATTTTCTTTTATTTTATCACCAGTTTCAGCCACGGGATCGGTATTCTCAAGACAAGTGGAATTTTCATTTAGATTTTCATCAGTCTTCGAATCCATAGATTCACAATTTTCCTGCAATGGAAAATTCAACTCTTCATTCTCCTCAATTGGAGAATCACAACGTTGGTCAAAAACATCATGTTTTTCCACAGAGTCGTTTTCATTTGAAGTCACATATTTCATGTTCATTTCATCCACCTGTGACGCGTACCGCGCACATTACTTTCAATTCAAACAAAGTGCGCGCGCGCGCCCAAACGAACCACTGGCCACACTAAAGCAGAAAACCGGCCACACTAAAGCGGGTAAATCGATAGCACAATCGAGATCGATAGACCCAGCCAGGCCCTATATAAAGCGGGCGGCTGGCCTTAGAATCATCAGTCAGTGGTCGGAGTCGACCGAGGTGGAAGTCACCAGCCAGCAGCGACAAGGCAGCCAGGTCAGGAGAAGGATCCAGCATCGGGTCCAAAACCAATAACAACATTACGTCTCTTTGCTGACTTACGAGTCCAACAACAATAATTCTCTTTGCTGACTTACGAGTCCAACAACAACAATTCTCTCTGCTGACTTACGAGTCCAACAACAACAATTCTCTCTGCTCACTTACGAGTCTTACAACAACAATTCTCTCTGCTGACTTACGGGTCCAACAACAACAATTCTCTCTGCTGATTTACGGGTCCAACAACAACAATTCTCTCTGCTGACTTACGAGTCCAACAACAACAATTCTCTCTGCTGACTTACGAGTCCAACAACAACAATTCTCTCTGCTGACTTACGGGTCCAACAACAACAATTCTCTCTGCTGACTTACGAGTCCAACAACAACAATTCTCTCTGCTGACTTACGAGTCCACCAACAACAATAATTCTCGCTGCTGACTTAAGGGTCCCACGCGAGCCCATCCCCATATTCTCAGGTATCAGAGGCCGGTCCGGCCAGACGCGACAGACCACGCCCACAGACGCGAGACGCCGCCCACGGAAACCGGACGTCAGACGGGGGAAGCCCTACGTGGACCGACCGTTCGAGCCGCCCGCCGCCGCAATATCATTTGTCTACTGTAGTACGAATAAGTAAACCGTTTCTTATAAAAGCCTAGTTAAGGAAAAACTCTACGCGTTCTCACTGGGACCCGGGTCGGGGAATCCTTTCTAGCACCACTGTCCTGAAACAAACAAATGTCCTGGACGACTCTGGCCAGCCCTGACTACCCGAGGCACGACTGAACGTCACAGGTGGCGCCCGAACAGGCTAAAGTGGTGATTAGAGGAAACCGACGCCGGGAGAGTGAGGTCTAGTTGAGTGTATATGGCAACAAAACCCAAGTGAATTCGGATTGGATCCGTCAGAAAAGAGCGAGGATTGACGGAGAACATTGGCTGTTTTTTTCGAAGAGGATGGACCACAAAGAAGCGACGAAGAAAGAAGCTGAGGTTGCTAGCGGACAAGACGGAAAGTAGGAAAGCGACGACCGAAGGAAACGGTCAGAGGAGAATCTTTTGGAGGGATACTGTATACGAGATTACGGGGTTACGGAGAAGAAGATGGAGTGGAAGATGAACGTGGAGATCCTCGACCGGATACGAAGCTGGGGAATACGGTACGATGGGACAACCAGTCCTCTGGAGTTCATACAGAATATGGAGAATTGGGCGACCGGATTCGGCATTCAGCACGACGAATTGGTACGAACGATGCCATTCGTTTTGGAATGATTGGTGGGTCTGCACGCCAATCAAAATAAACAGTTGGGCGGTGCTGACTGAAGAGATGGTGCAGTACTTCTTACCTCGAAGCTACCAGGAGCAACTCAAGGTACAAGTTACTCAGCGTAGACAAGGAATGTCGGAACCATCGAGGGCATACGCGCTGGAGTTCATGAAGATGATGAGATTCACGGATTACACGGAAAAGGAAAAAGTGGACCGGATTTATTATAACTCCAGAAGCGAGATTAAGCTAAATATACGGAAAACGGGTTTTAAAACACTGCCCGAGTTCCTAAAATTAGCAGAGATAGTCGAGATTATCGAAACAGAAAGTCTCGAACACACACAGTACAGACTCAGCCCGAGATCTGCGTTGGATCCCACGGTACGGTGCAGCGTAATATAGCCACCAAAACCATCGATTACTGTGAAACGGCGAACCAACCGGAGCAGACAGGCCAGGTAGTTCGAGACCCATGGATCGCACTGGAAGGTAAAGATACCGCGGTGTACGTGAGGTCAGCCGTGGGGATAGACCAACTGGAGAAGGTCAATGTGGAGCAGGAAGAGGAGGGCATCACAAGGCAGAAATACGAGGTGGATAAGGGAACGGATCAAGGTAAAGAAGAACAGCAGCGTGAACTGGAAGATCGCCGAATGGAAACTGAAGAGCAAAAGGATGCGGAGCTGATGAGGACAGGAAGGAAGGAGAAGACACAGACCAAGAAGAGAAAGTCGGAGAAGGTGTTGCGAACGGGAGGATTTTCCGGAAAACAATAAAACCGGAACTGGAAGAGGCCAACGGCACAAGGACACCTCGGCGACCACTAGCTGAACAGGCAGCACTAGACAAGATTGACACGGCGAGGAAGACAACGGAAACAGGAACAGGCGAATAGGAATGGAAGTATTTTCGTGAGCAGTATGGTAAAGTAACCTGGAGAAGCGTGTTCGATAGGGGAAAGTAATTACGGTGCGGTATCACACCGTCTCCTAAGCGAGGGGGGAGTGTGACGCGTACCGCGCACATTACTTTTAATTCAAACAAAGTGCGCGCGCGCGCCACTACATCTCTAGCTGTCATAAATTTTCTCGAGTTCTCATTTCACAACTTATAGCCATTTGGCTCATATCCGACAAGTTTAGTTTTGATCGATTTCTCGTCAAATTTTCGCTTTCGCACTTTATTTAGTGCATACACTGTCGAGCCAAATATTTTTAAATATTTCAAAACCGGCTTCTTTTTATGCCACATCTCAAATGATGTTTTTCTCATATTTTCTAAAGCTCTACTTGGGGACCTGTTAATTAAATATGTTGCTGTCAAAACAGCTTCACCCCAAAAACTTTTATTTAGTTTAGTACAGTTAATCATAGAACGAGCTTTTTCAGTGATTGTTCTAATCATCCGCTCTGCAACACCATTTAGTTGTGGGGTATGAGGATAGCTGATACATTTTTCTACACAAAAGTCACGCATTTCATTAGAGAGATATTCCCTTCCATTATCAATATATAGGTTAACCATTTTTAGATTGAAATGAGCCTCACTCTTTGCTACGAAATCTTTAAATACAAAAAACACGTCCGATTTATAAGGTATTAAATACGTCACAGTATAATGTGTATATTGATCAATAAATACTACATAGTAATTTTTATTGTCAATAGTTGAGGGCGTAATCGGACCACATACATCCGAATGAATTACAAATAGTGGGCGTTGAATATTTTCTTTATTTTTGCATTTTTAAAATTTTAGTCTTGATTGCTTTCCGTTAATACACGCCTCACATAATTTACTACTATTTACTTTTACGTTTTTTATAAGTTCACTATCTTCAAACAAGCCATCTCGCTTAATTTCTAAGAATTTTCCTACACTTATATGTCCCAATCTTTCATGCCACAAGCGATACTCTACATCATTTGATATAACAGATGTGTATAATTTACTATTTAAATTAAATTTAACAGTCGGTACATTATACTCACATATTACTTTAATACCAAGTTACCGTTTTTGATTACTTTAATACCATCCGTATTAAACTCGACGGACATTCCAGCATCTATCATCTTCTTTACGGATAGCAAATTGTGCGGGATTTCCTTACAATACAGCACGTTGTGTAATGCTTCCAGAATTGTTAAGTTTAACTTGTGGTTTCGCAGTAGCATAAACAAATTCTCCACGCTTTGCAATCTCAATAGCCACGTTTAATATTCTCATACTCAGAATATTAATTAATATCATTCACTAGGTGGTCTGATGCCCCCGAATCTAATATAAAATTGACTTCGTCTGGCTTTTCAGTGTAATTTGCTAATTTCACCATAAATGCAACTGCGCATTTTCGCTGTGTTGCTACCTTCTGTGTCTGTTTCTCCCTAACTCCTGAATTCATCAGAAAAGCAAACGCACGTTCTGGCTGTGTGCGTGTTTCTGTCGCCATCTGAGTCTGTCTCTCTCTAACATTATTTCCATCGGGAACATTCTGGTTTCCTGCCTGCCGTTTCAATAGAAAACAATCTTTTTTTATGTGACCCAATTTCTTGCAATGAAAACATTTTAGTTTGGGCTTATTCTTAAAAGGTTTCTTCATAAATTTCATAGCTTTATTTTTGTATGTATTTTCCCTAGGCTCTCGATTGCCTATAGCTTGCAGCACTTTAGCACTTGTGTCTTTGTTAATTCCTTTTAATTTGATTTCATGATCGAGAAGCCGTGTCTTTACGAAATCTAATGTTAAATTGCTTTCAGTAAGAGTTTCTATGGCTGTTATTACCCCTTCATAGTTGGTCGAAAGTGTATTAAGCAGATGAGCAACTTTGTCCATTTCGTCCAAATTTAACAAATCGTTTTCCTCTAACAGTGCCCTTACTCGGAACTTCCATATAAAATATTTTTCACCGTTAAACGGCTTTATGTTCCGTTTTCCTTTATCCATGTCTTTCCTTTCCTTTCCTTGACTATTTACTACGCGTCGTCGCACTGTTCCCTTTTTATTTCTTTGTTTCTCCGATTGCTTTGCGCTTCTTAGAATCACTTTTCGTTTCTGTACTGCTTTTAACACTTATTTATATTTCGTAGAAGTTGTATGCATTGGTTTTCGATTTTATTTTATTTTAAATAAGAAAATGCACTTATTATTATTTTTTTTTTTGTTTGGTCTTATTTTCACAATTAGGCCGAAAGTGTGACTGGGCCCATAACCTATTGATTTTAATATTATTATTCACGTTTATGTTTATTATAATCCAGCCCATCCGCCAATTAGTGAAAACACATTTATTTTATTCTTGTTTGATACTTCTTTTATTAAGCCACCGAACCGCACTCTCTAGTTGTCTCCACGAGAATGAATCGATAACTTTATAATGAGCATGTGAGAGGCAACAACGAGAGAGAACAAAGAGAGCAATAATCGAGCGCGTTCTCTCCAAGATCTCCCATCACTATCGCATACACACAGATTTGCATAAGTGTGACTTTTGTATTTTCAACACTTACATTTTAATTAACATATTATTATGAATTATTTTTTTATAAATTATTTATTATTATTTTTTTTTTATTCATCTCTATCTATTTTTTTAAAATTTTTTATTTTTTGCAAATTTGTTTTTATCTTTTATTAATTTTTTATTTCTTATTTATTGTTTTTTATAAGTCCGCCGTCATTACGCATCTCGAGTGATTCTTGTGTGTTTTGGCTAACCTCCATTGAATCCGACATGCATTGTCCGTTATTCCTATACTCATTTTGAGTGGAAGTGCGAGAAGCACGCGTTGCTAAAAAATTTATGGGTCAAAAACAACAAAATTACGGCACCTTGAACGAGAGCGTAATAATGCCGGCACTCGTAGCACAAACAACATTTTTAATGAGGTCCTCTTTAGCAGCAGTTACCACCCACTATTAAAAGGGCGATCATTAAATACCTTTTGAACTTTTGAACCTTTGAACGTACACCACAAATCCTAGGCCTATAAGGAAAAGTCAGTAGGAAATTTTTCGTTTGTATAAATTTTTGGAACTACAAAATTTGAACAACAAAATTATTATTCCACTCACTACAGTTCGATGTATTTTATTTTTATTTATCTACGATCAAACCTCGGTCTCATAATCTTGCAATTCAGAAGAGAACTTTGTTATTATTTATTAATTTTATTTCCCTTGCATTTTATTTTCTCTTGCATTTTATTTTAATCCGAAATTCGTTTTCGAGACCGAACTCAGAGCGTGGGAATGGTTTGAGTTTGTGCAATGATGCAAATGCTTATTTCTCTAGAATTTATCTTAGGTCTTTGTGTTTTGGTTTTGTTCTGTATGGTGTTTGACCTATTGGTAAATTCTAATGAGTAGCATGGGGTAGTGTGTGAGACTGTGGACAAGTCACTCCCCCAACCTTTGAATTTGGCCAGGTTCGGTAGTTCTTCGTTTTTCTTATTATATTTTACAATAAATCTTTAAACTTATACACTAAGTATATGATTAAACTGATTATTGTAATCGGAAAGCATGTGAGGCATATAATTTGGAATGTACTGTAATATTTTACATGTAAATTTATAATTTCCTTTGTCTGTAAATAAGCTAATGGTTTCATTTTGGTAACATTATTATTAATATAAATGGTTTGCGTAAAGTCGGCAATGTTATTTAAGATTATAAACTCATTTAATTGCATGGAACAATTTTTATTTTAGCAATGTTGTTTCCTGATATTAACATTTTATTGTTTATACAATCTTGGTTGATAACTGTTTCGGGAATATTCCATGTTAATAATATATTTGGTTATATGTAATTGATTTGAAAATTGTTATGAGTTTTTGTGTTTGCATTCAGTACGTTTCTGCTTAATAATTCCAACTATGCATTTGTCGAAAATTAATTTTCCTGTATTTTTATTATAAACCTTATCTTCATAAATATTAACCTTATCAAATATGGGTTCGGTTAGAATGTATTTAAACTCTTCTGGATCTGAGATTATTTCAAAAACAGGTACTTTAGTTATTTCGCTTGGAACGTGAAAATAATTAATATCCTGCCGTAACTGTTAGCACTGTTGGAAGTGCGACTATACTCTCCCCATGGGGGCGGCTGGAAGCAGGTCCAAGTAGGTGATGTCTCTGCTGAGGATGCTGACGAATGGTAGTCGGGCGGGGAGAAGAAAACTCCTGCCCAAAAAATTACCCCAATCCAAGGTGGAACTGCATATGCCGTGGGATGCGTGTCCGATGGGTGCTTCGACATTAGTATGCGGACTGTGGTGGACCGGCCGACCCATCAGTTTAAACTAGGCTTACCACGGTATGCGGGCTCTACCGTGGCGGACGATCCCCTACCCAGCATACTCGTGGAACCAAAAAATGAATCCAAACAATACAAGCAAAAACATAGGTGGTCGTCAGACCTTAAAGTCGGCAGGGGGTGTACCCCCCTCTAACATTAACTCGAAGACGCTTAGCGGTCGAGTGGACAATAAAGAAAAGAAAGAAGGGCTCTTCAGAGCGCTTTCATCCGGGGACCAGAGCTATTGGTAAAGAAGATCACGCTCTATCACGAGCGGAGAAGAGCGGCCTTCATCCTCGCCAGAGCAAACCCAGCCATGGAGGCGGACCCGGAACAAGCGGGTCTCATAAAGTGGGCGAGAAGTGTCCTGCCGGACTTCAAGCCTGAGAAGGCGGGAAGGGCAGTAGCTCCCAGTGCTCAACCAACTAGCGCGAACGCGGGCAGAAGCGCTGCCAAACGCCTTTTACCTTTTATAAGCGGGCGATCGCAGGACTGGGTGTACCCTGGTGCGAAGCTCGTCGCAGTCGACTGGGACAAGATCCCCAGAAAGCCGAGAGCCAGGGCGTGGCTGTCCCACAAGCCGGCGGAACCGGAGAAAATACTCAAGCTCCTGCAGC
>VNJV01017982.1:0-56406 GCA_008042635.1 Drosophila nikananu | reverse complement strand
AAAAAAAAAAACAAAATACAAACAAAGTTTGATTCCACCGGGGGCCCAAATTGAATCGCCTGAAATTTGTGTGTGTTTTTTTTTTGCTTTTATATATTTTATTTTGGGGGTACAGTGAAGCCTTTCAAAGGTGCTAAGTACACGAGGGAGGTGAACAAGGCAAAAAATTTATAAAAACATAAAAACAAGAAGCGTGTTAACCCTTGTGACAAGTTGTGGCTCAAGGGGTTTTTGGGAAACCCAAAATAAAGTACTTTTTAAAGTAATTCACATTTTGTGGATTTAGGGGAATCTGTAAAAATCTAAAAAATGTATTTGCATTTATTTAAATATATAGACACGATTTTATAATTAGTAATGTATTAAAAATATTACTAAACCAAATTAAATACAATATTTCAGGCGTTATTTAAGAAATTATATTAAAAATTGGTTCTAGGTGATTTTGCTATATATAAAAAAAAATAAAATAAAAAGCCCAGCCGGAAAATCAGGAAAAGGCGGAGTTATTCCAACAACCTGGAGCAGGAACAATCAGCTAGACTTAACTAATAAATTTCCTTGAATTCCACACGCAGTCAAGTCGAAGCGGAAATCATTTAAGCTGCCAAATCAGCCAGCCAGATGGTTCAAACAAAGGCTGTTTCTGGCCGAGGAGGTGCGGCACTGGCACTGGCGAATGGCCATCTGGATGGGAGCAGGACCTGGCGAGTTGGCTGCAAAAAGAAAGCGATTAATATTCATTCAGTGTCGCGCGTATATCACTTTTTATTTGCACAGGGTCGCCGCTCCGAGGGGGGATGGATGCGGAGCGGGGTTAAGGAAAGAAAGGGGAGGAATCCAGGGGCAGGCGCCGGGAAGTATGCAGTGGAATTCGGCGCACGCAGAAGCAGGTGAGCTCGTGTGGCTGCTCCAGTTGCTGCTGTGTGTGCAGGTGTCCGCGTTAATGTGTGAGTGTGAGTAGGTGTGAGCCAACGCACAATTACATACAACAATTTGTGCTTTGTTTCGCTCTGTGTGTGTGTGTGAGTGAGTGGGAATCCAAATCACCAAAGAGCAATCGTGCAACAGCAACAGCAAAGGCAACATGGCCAGCAGCCCCAAGACGGCGGTGGATACCATAAATGCACACGGAGAAAATTTAGCACTCTGATAAATTGTTGTTTTACAGGGTCCGCCACGTAACATTTTTTTTTTTTAAATGCAATAAAACAAAAACTGTTCATCCGATCATCAAAAATTGGGTCATCTGTAGGGCGTACTGCAAGGCCAGCCGAGGCATGATGATGATCGGATGAACAGTTTTTGTTTTATTGCATTTAAAAAAAAAAAAATTTACGTGGCGGACCCTGTATATCCTACCTAACTAAAACTACTTCTAATATGTACAATTAAACATTTTTAGAATGAATTATTTTCATAAATAGGGCTTACCTAAACCTAAGCCTATCCGCTTTTTCCCTCAGTGCCAGGGAAACCGAGTTGGCCTGCGGAAATCCAGTTGGCTTTGTGCCGCTGACACCTCCCAACGGCAGCATCCCTGAACCTCTCAACCTTCTCCTACTCAAATTGGATGCCCAAAACATCAAGGCAAAGGGGGGCATGAAAGGAGCCCGGAGAACCCCCAAAGGGGTGGACCCAACGTATGATACGATTGAGGGGGTCGGACCGGCTCTTTCAGCGCTCCGGCGTTTAGTTTTCAATGTGAAAATTGAGAAAAATTGCCAAACGAGTTGGTAAGCGATATTCTCGGCTCCGCCTGCCGTTTGGTTCGCTGCCAGGTGATGCTCCTCCACTCCACCTCTATCGCTTTCACTCCACTCACTTATTGTTAGTTTCGCTCGCTTTGTTTTGACAACTTCTCGAGGAATGCCCTGGGATCGGAGGAGACGCAGCAGTCGGCAGTCACAAAGGCGACCTCCGTTTCGTCAAATAAAAGCTAGCATTTTTGGCTTCAGTTTACTTCCGTTTGCTTTGACTGCCTCTGGCAATTGGAGACCCGGGGAAGAAGCTGCTGGCAGCCATAAAATTACGATCCAGCAGAGAGCAAATGACGCGAAACAGTCGCACGGACATGGCCAAGAGCCTCTGAGCCAAAAAGAGCCTGGCGCGGGCCAGGAGCAGGGGCACCAACAACACGTTCTCTGCATAAAAATCGTGCAGGCCATGCTAAAAACGTTTATCCCTTTTAGCCCCAGTGCGGCTCGGCAGGAATCCTACTGCCAACTCCCCCTATAACAATGGCCGAGCAACAAGAGCCAGAGACACTGCCACAAAATAAGTCAAACAAGTCAGGTAAAATAAGCTCAAACTATGAAGTGAGGAATTCAGGACACACTTGAGCATTTTGAAATGATTCTTGAAATATCATAGATGTTATTTTTTATTCATATTTGATAAATTACTGTACCTTGCTTTTTAATTCCACCATGATTTTAGCTGTTAATCAAAGAGAGCTTGGTTGGTTGGTTAAAAAGTTCAATACAATTTTAATTTTAATTGGACAGTACAGAAAAATATCCTTACATCTCATCCTTATTTTTTTTGCAGTGCCTGGTAAGAACAATTTCTTCGTCTTTAGTTTCAATGGCCCCCTCGGCGGCCCGAAACCATTTTAAATGGAACGTAAGCTGAGACTGATGGCCGGCTGTGGGAAAATCGGAGTTTGAGGCGGCAGGAGATAAAAAAAAATATAACATCAAGAAGTGGTGAGCAGGGGGCAGGCTAAATCGGTCGGCAGTCAGATAAATGCCGCATCATTGGTTATTTATATGCGTGCGGATCTCAGGTGGATGGCTCCGGGGCCCCGGGCGATATATTTATTTGATTTTATTGATATACAAGCGGTCGTAAGTAGTGCATATCATCTATCTCGGCTAACGAGTGGCTCAAGTCCTGTTATTATGGACAGAGGAGAAGGCTCCAGGTGAAGTTCAACATGGGAAATTAATTAAATCGCATTCAAATGATTGGCTACGTGCCATTATTAATTCGAGCATAAATTATTCCACATGTCCTAATTCCAGGCGATTTTACTTGTGCCACCGCACCGCCCTGCACCGCATATTCTGTGGTCAATCACTTGATTGGCTCTGCTCACAGGAATTGATCTGAAATTTTAATGCAACACGTATTCGCACTTCTAATTTATGGCAATTAAGTGAAAGTTCTGTAAGGGCAGTGGCTTAAGCCATATGTCTCTCCAGGCTAATCACACATATTAATAAAACTGGATTAATTAAAACTGTGTGGCTGGTGGTAAGTGCACTGGCTTTTAGGCCGTCTTTTAATCGGATTGCACTTTGGCTTTGGAAAAAGGGAGTAATTAACCCGTTAGGACCGACAAAGGCCCGTAGCTGGAAGGTCTGAAAAGATGCTTGGTATAAACAAGACATGAATGATTTAATTATGTCCAATTAACGCTAATTGGTGTAGTCAGATAACCTGTAAATTGCATACATAAAGCGAAAATTTGTTGGACGTGCATCTTTTTTATTAACAATACCTCAGTATAGCATATGAAAAGATATCACAAATTAATTAAAACAAATTCTTAAAAATTTGTTTTTTTTTATACAGCTCGATGGACTCTACTTTTGATGCTGATCATAATTATATTAGGTTTATATTTGGTTTGGATGGGAAATGACTACTTTCCAGTCTGCCTACTAAAATTATAATACAAAATATTTTAAAATATGCTTTAAAAAAAGTTTAAGGCCTTTTCGTGATTTATCATTTTTAAAACCATTTGCAAGGTATTATAATTTTTGTCAGAAGTTTGATGGAGACATTTCCGACCCTATCGAGTCGATCTAGAAATGTCCGAAAAAGTAAAATAAATTTGTCTTCTTCTTCTACATACTAATACCGAAGTTAGCTTCCTTTCATGTTGGCTTTAACATCTTGAAAAACGTAAAGGGTTTTTTGATCATAACTTTGCTTAAACTCAACCGATTTCAGTCTGATTTGGTTTTTTCTACTTAGTTTTTATGGGAGAACTTTTCTACATTCAAAACTGGATTTATAATTTTTTGTCAATTTTTAACAATTTTGATGATGTAACCCCTTTCATTTTTTTTTAATTAGTCACTTTTTTGGCTTAAAAATCCCTAGGGTTTTTTTTATAACTTTGCCAAAACTCAACCGATTTCAGTCGGGTTTGGTCTTTTCTTATTAGTTTTTATTGGAGAACTTTTCTGCATTCAAAACTCGATTTCTAATTTTTTTGTCAATTTTAAACAATTTTGACGATGTAACCCCTTTTATTTATTTTTTTTTAAATGGGTTACTTGTTAGCTGCAAGTGTATACAAACTTCGGTGTGCCGAAGTTAGCTTCCTTTCTTGTTTTATTTTACAATTTTAGATAAAACCCTTTCGAACGCAAAATATTTCAAAACATATTTGTTATGCATATTTTTGGAGCATTTCCATTGAACATTTTCCTTGTTGAACATTTTAAGGAAGTCTTTATTTAATTTAACAGCAACGCTTGCGCTTGCCGACGTAAACAAACTGTTAAAAAGCCGGCTCCAGCCGGAAAAGTGTTCCCAGTAACAGTTAGAAGAAACATATCGCGAAACTGGTTTTTCCACGAACTCCACAACGAAGGGCAAACGAATGGAGCCGAGCTGAACTTAAAAGCCGAAGTTATGCCCGAAAGTTCAAGCCGCGAAGCAAACGAAACGCGACAGCTTCAGTTTCGCTCTCTGGAGAGGCTTTTGAGAGAAAATGTTTAATTCGAACTGTTAAAGCCCACTCGGCAGCCTTCGTCGTGGTTCGGCTTTGTGGGAAACCTATAAATACTAGTGCAAGCGAGGCATTCGAAAAAAATTTTCTTTCGACAAAAGCAACGTCACGTGCCGCCGCGGCCGGAAAACGAAAAATAAACGTAAAGACTGAACGCGGACTCGAGACAAAATAAACGAAGCCAGATTTTGCGTTTACAGGTGTTTTTCATTTTTAATAAAGTCCGATTTCCCGGGAAAACAAATCCAAGAGATCATCCAATTCTTCACGGTACTTTTGGTGAGCGTGAATGTGGAAAAGTGAAAAATAGCAGACAAAACCCCAAATCAAAACTCGTGAAGATATATTGTGAAAAGTGCACGAAACTCCAGCGAAGAATCGTCGGTGATTAAGCCAAGAAGCCGTTCGCAGACTGAACAGCTTCCAGTGAGGTGAATATACAAATCCGAGATCCCTCTGTCCTCCAATCAGAATCCCACCTGAGCATTACCTGCCAAGCTTGTTTCACCTTGCATTACCCGCTGCCTGCTGACCAGTTGTTGATTCAAACCCGTTCTCAGCCAGGCTGAAAGGCCAAAAAAATACAGAAAAAAACAGCATAGCAGCAGAAGGAGAAGTTATTTTTGGTCATCAGTTGTTGCCATTTGCATTGCAGTGCAGCCAAGTTGGCCCATTCAGCGCATAAATTGCAAATGCAAACGGCCAAATTGTTATTGCCACTTAGAAGAGCTCTAAGCGCGATTCTCTCGCCTCTTTTTTTTCTGCGAGCAGCGCCAGTATCTTGGCCAAACTGCAGTAACAGTAGCCACCTGGTCGCGACCAGCGCGAAAAAACGCTACCAAGACACAAAAGCTGGTAAAAAAAAAAAAAAAAACAGCGATTGCATCGCATGTCGAGGTTGTTTCGCATGCCCTTGCCCCCTTGAGGCCCCCTTTCAACCCGCCTCTGCATACCAAGAACAACAACCGAAAGAACTTCAAAAGCACTCCGACCCGCCGTCTGTTTTTTGGTGATTATGAGCGCAGAACCGCTGCAGAGGGTTAAGCTTCGCGAAGAGAGTCGCGGGTTAAATGCCCTTTCAGTGGGTTAATCTTATAGGGAAATAAAAGTATAAATATTTGGGGACACTTGCCAAATATTTTTATTTTCTTTATTTTATTAAGGGAATTATTGGGCTAAAGAATAAATTTGTTTAGTAAATATTAATCTAAGAAAATGTTTATAAAAGTGCTTATTTATTATTTTTATACATATTAAACAAAAAAATTTGTAATCAGTATTTAAAAGGGTATATTTGTAATTAATAAACTCTTTGCTTACACACATTTTGGAGACCAATAAATGTTCAAAGGAAGTTTGTAAAATTAAGTGATCAAATAATGGATTATGCATGAAATTAATTACAACTTTTGGCAGTAATATATTTTTGCATTTTAACTGCTTTATTTATTATTAATTCCGTAAGTAGTTATTTGCATTTAAATCATCAACAGTTTTTATTTATGTGGAAATATTAATATACTCTGATGACTATCAATGCCGATAAAGATATTAATTGGTACAATAAATTATTTAATGCATCAATTTTACTCACAGTAAAAAGAGTTTCACGTAAGCTTATAAGCCTAAGGTTATATATTAAAGTTATAATAAGCAGCATAATTCATCGAAGTCTTGCAAGAACTTTCTTAATATTTTAATCGGATTTTCTAGCTTCTTTTGAAAAGTATTTAACTTTAAAGGCCCAGTCAAGTTTCAACAATTATTAATTAATTCATTTACACTTATAGTTTCTTTTCCTGACTAAAATGTTTATTGAACTGTATGTGAATATCTGAGTAATTTAAACAGGAAATAGGGTTCATTATTTGAGTAGAAAAACAAGAACTTATGAGAAATAAGAGAATATGCAAGGTTTTTGCTGGACGTTATTAGGTTTATTAAGCCTGGAAAATTAACACGACAGTAAAACCATTCTCATTGGGTGTGGAAAAACCACCAATTGTATTTTCCCCTTTTGGCCAGTTAGAGTATTAAATGCAAAAGGGCGCAAAAAGCGTTTCAGCCCTGTTCACTCCGCGTTCACTCGGCACAAAAGAACCTGAGAAGATTGGCCAGAGCCGAAAAAAGGCCAAGGGAACCTGGCCAAAAACGAAGGAGTGCAGAAGTGGGGAGAACAGTGGCAGTGGCTGTGGCAGGGGCGGCATGCTCAAAGCGTTTAAGCGCCTTTGACACTCAGCTGGTGGCATAAAGGAAGGGCCTGCCTTGGATTAGGGGTAGCGGGTGCCATGTGAGACAGCTGCCAATCAATGGCAGCCTAGGCCCATCACTTTGCGGCCATTCTGCCCGGTGGCATGTTGCATGTGTGTTACGGCAAAAAAAAGACTAAAAACCGAATAGAAAAGGAGAAAAAAAACTGACGAAAAGGAAGAAGAATTCAAAGAAAAAGTGGAAAAACGTTTTCCGAAATTGTTCTGAACTTTCCCTTTGGTCTGTTCGCCTTTTCGGGGACTGAGGAAATTATGCGATAATGGGAGCCAAAGTTCATTTTCATAAATAGTTAAGTTCAAAGTTGGTAACATTCTTCGGACGGAAGGCCAGTAAATTACCCACCTTGTGTACACAATCAATTGCAGGAGCGAGAGAGACATTTTCAGCTTATTAAATGGAATTAAGCAATTTCTGCGTTATTACCATGAATATTTGAAATCGAGGGTAAATACCTAAGCCAGGGGATTAGTTATTCTCGGTTATAAGCGCCGCACTTTTTCCCTTATTGATTCTTAGGCGGCAAATTAATGTTTTCATTGCGTTTTCCGGCGCCTTTCCAGCGGAAGTGTCGTGTGGCTCAATCAAACAAATACCAGCACAACACACAACATGGCCGAGAAAAAGGAGCTACAGAAAAGTAACCAAATTACGCCTAATGGTTTTTTAATTGTAACAATAATTGCTGTCGCCATTGCATGGGGAGCACCAGCACCAGCAGAAGCAGCAGGAAAATCCAGTGAAAGAGCAGCAATCAAAGCTGTTAAGAAGGGTAAAAGGGTGGTGTGGCTCCTAACCCTCCTATTAATGAGAGCTCTTGGAAAGCATTTAGATGCCAGCAAATTACCAAGCAGGCATACAGGCAAAAAAGCCAAGGGAAAATCTTTGAAACACTGAAAGCTGTGTAGGGTAAGCTTAATGAGAGGGAAAATCATAAGAAGTCAGGAAAAAATGTATTCTAGAAAAATCCATGCAAGCGGAATTAAAAGCTTTTATCTTAAAGCTAGAAGATTTTCAATAAGAAAGTGTTTGTTTTAATTATTTACCTTAAGATCAGTAAGGTCATCAAGAAGTTATCTCTAGAAAGTTTTCTATTAATTTCTATTAAATTAGAACTACATATTTTAGAAATGTGTACATTTTAGCACCTGCTTTGTGCTAAACACATTTCTTTCCGTGCCTTAAAAACAAATCTGAGGTTCATGTTGCCGCTGCGCTTGTATGTTGCTGCTGTGCCCCCACATAATTGTGCCCCTTCATGTTTGTGACTCTTCGGTGTGTGTGCGTGCCTATAATTAAGGCCAAAAAAGTGCTGGCCTATGCTTTTCCAATGGATGAAACAAAAGCCAGCAATGAGACGACTGCGAACCTTGAACTTGCTGGGCTGCGCTTGCTCTTCTTTCTCTGTTTGGGTTTTGTTTGATTCCATTCATTGTTCAGTCGGCGGCAGTTGATTATGAGTGTTATGGTTTTTCCCCCCGGCTTTTCTCCTACTTGCTATTTTTTTTTTCGTTTTTTGGCTTGTTGCTTTTTTGGTCTTTGGTCGTTTTTCGGTTAGCCAACATAGCCTGAAATGGCCAGGCGTACGTAGCATACTTTTCTGCGGTGAGGGCCGGGTCGAGTCGGGTCTCTAATGTGCGCCATTTTGGTTTTATGCGGGCCAGTACTGCTCTGTGTGAGAGTGTGTGTGTGTGTGTGTGCGTGTTGGCCCATTTGCCCAGAGGTCATTATAGACGCTTGGCCCCGCTTGGCACGTTGTGGCCGCCAACTTCCGCTCTTGTTGCTCTTGATGTGGCTCCTGTTCCAGCAGCAAGTGTTGCTGATGTTGTTACTGCTGCTGCTGCCGCTGCTGCTGCTGTTGCCACTTTGAGCCTTTTGGCTTTTGGCCGGGTCCAGCAGAGTTCCCTCTAAAGTGGCAATTTGTCTAGTTCTGTAAGCGCCTCTTTTAACGATAATGATGATTGCGCATTGTTGCGTTTTTATTTCACTGCACACGCACACTTACAGCCACTCGGAGTTATGTCCCAGGTTTCTATATTCCTATATTCTTTTTTATCCTCCCTTTTTTTCGCAGACCGTTTTAGCCGTGTGTTTGCTTAGCATTTTCCGATTTTCATTCATTTTCCAGTCTCGCTCCGTCGCTCCCTAGGCCCCTTTTCTTTTTGCCCATTCATTCGTGGATTTTTATTACTTTCATTGCCATTTCTTATTCCATTTTGGCAGTCGTCTGTCAGTTGTCTGTCTTTTGGTTTATGCCCTTCGCTTTCTCTTACTTTTCCCCTTTTTTTCGCTTTTCCCCATTTTCGGTGGCTTTATTTGGTTCGTTTTGGCCGAAACGTGTCGTCGCCGTTGTTAATTTTTAGTGTACGAGTGTAGGACCAGTGTTTTTCGCATTTGCTTTATTGGCCATGGCCGAAATGCAATCCTGTCTAGACGCTCGGCTGTCCAGAGAGGCTTTTCGAGGACACACACACCCCACAAGAGTCCCCTCATTTTATGTCCCTATTTGTTTTGGTCAAACTATTTTGATTTGATGGTACGAACCGGCCTTTCCCTCTCTCTCATTCGTTCAATTTTGTTTTGATTTGGCCAATTCGGCATGACTGGTCTTGGTTTGATTTATTTAACACATTTTTTCTCCCTGCTATTTGTTTGGTAAATAAATTCAACAAAGTTTACATATAATTCTTGTCAATATTTAACCGCCGCTGTGTGGGTGTGTGTGCTGGCTGTGTAAAATCAATAAACATTTTGCGGTTACCGATGGTCAGTGTCGTGGCCCCAGTTGACATCCATCGATGGCAATCTCTCTCCGGAGTCCAGACTTTGTCCGACGGCATCAGCTGATTACTTTATCACAAAAGCGTAAAATGAGCCACGCCGAACCGGGGGGTCACCACGGGGCTGGCTGGCAAACGCACACACATCGCACACACACCGCACACACACCGCACACACACTGCACACGCTCACAGGCATAACTTAGCCGGCATTCACGTGCTGCACTGAATGACTTTATCGACTGCTAAACGTCGCTTGGCCATTTGATGCGGATGTCGATGTGCACACGTTTAACCCACTGGCAAATATTCACACAAACAGTTCACTGAGAGAAAATTTGAGTTGAAATTTGAGTAAGGAGGAGTTGGGAGGAGATTACTTTATGGCAAAGTAAATTGAAATATTGTTTAGTGGCTTTTAGTTTAGAAATCGTTTATGAAAAACGAACCAATTTTGGTGTCAATGTTTTGATATTTTTATTTAATATTTATTTAATTAAAAAATAATAAACTCACAATATCAGTGACAAGTTTGTAGTAATTAAAAGTGTAAGCGGTTTTTTCCTTGATTTATAATCGAATAATATATTGTATTATAATTATATTTATTTAAATATAAAAGTTCTCAGCGAAAAAAACATTTTGAAATAATAAGAAATATGTACTAAACTGAAACTAGAAACCATGCACTTTTCACCATTAAATCACCAACTTTATATTATTTTCCTAGTTATAAAAATTAGGTAAAGTACAAATATCACTTTCATAAAGTGTGAAATTAGAGGCTCTGCTTAGTTTTTATTTTTTCAAGTGGACCCCACATCGTGTACAACACACACTGCGATAATTTTTCTGCTTTTGTCGTGTGCTCTGGGCTTTGGTCCTGGTCCTTGACTTCGCTTCGTCCGGGGTCCTGAGCCCTCTAAATGTTTATTGCTTCATTCTGTTGCGCAATTTAATCGATGTCTGGCTGTTGGCCTCCGCTCCCCGGGATCACGGGCATCCTATCCCTATACCACCTCGGGCCGTAATTCGCGGATTTTAAAGAGCGGCTAATGTAAATCGTTGAATTATGGCAATTTACGTTTTAATGAAACTTTACTCCGCCGGCACATCAGAAATCCCCGCTTACATACGCTACGTGTCCGTCAGAATGGGGCTGGTCTGTACGGAGAGCTACTCCCCCCCTGTCAGAGCCCTCTACCCCCCTTTGGATTTGATCCTTTTAAGCAATTATCTTATAACACAATCCTGTGGGGGTCAATCCGTGCCTCATTTTGCGCTCGAATGCGCCGCACAAAGTATTTAAGTAACTCAAGCCGTTACCAACAAAACAGATTTGGCTGAAGGAGAACGGATAGTGGCTCTGGGACTTCGCTGGGGGGAACTGCCGGGGGTTAACCCTTTTTGTGTGCCTGCCCTCCTGGATTATGTATTTGTGTTTATCTTCAGTTTTTGTCTGCTCCGCTCCGCTCTGAGAGCTTACCACAAAAAAACACAGAAAAGGGAAGCCGTAATGAAATGCAAAATCGCTTAGGTTCGCCGGCTGGGGAAAACACAGCTTGCCACGCCCCTAAAACATTTTCCCGCCCCCTTTGTTGACAGCGTGTTAGTGCAAACTAAATGAAATTTTCTTCATGCCTCTGCCTGGCTGTGGGTTTTTGTTTCTCGCTCTTGTGGCTCTGTGTTAATGTGTTTGGGGGTGTCTATTAAGGGTGCCCTCCATGTACATCACCGAGAGCATCATCCTCATCATCCAGCTCATCATCATCATTATTATCGTCATTATCATCGGGCCGCTCCTCAGTGTCATACGAGTTGTAGTGGAAACTGCCGTCATAAGCCCGTTTGTTACCTTGGCCCCATTGCGCCATTGTCCTGTGCATAATTGAATGCTCAGACGCTTTTCGAATTCCACTTCATGCATGTGGATGGTAACACTGAGGAATAATGGGTCTACCTTCTGGAAATTTAATTTTCGTGAGTCTAGGTTTAGTATAAACTAAAAAAATTAAACTGTAGGAGGTTTGGTAGGAATTTCAATTGGTTATTTAGGGTATTCGTTTAAAAACTCTAGAGATATTTATATACAATTAAAATCCCGTACATATTTCCAGATCCTTTGACATGAGGATACGGAATAAATATAGTGTTCGACTTAATTTCTCTTAAAGGGAAATTAGCGATTAAAGTTGGTAAGCTAGAAAAAAATATTGGTTTCAATCTTCTCTCTAACATCATAAAAAATATTTGAATTCTATTACGACATTTAATTATCATTTCCCTCATTCAGTACCCATTTTCAAAGGACACTTCAGTAACACACACATTTTCTCCCTGTGCACCATGTGAGGGAGTTGCCTTTTCAATGACTTCCGCATAAGTGTTTAATTTCCTGTGTATTAACATGCTTAGCAAAACAGTGAAAAGTGTCCGGGGGGAGAGGCAACAAAACGCAGTTCTGATGAAAAGGGGTTGCAAGCAACAAAAGCAAATAGAGAAAAAAAGGAAAATAAATGTAAACCAGAAAAGGTGCGTTTTCGAAGCCCCCCCTCGGTGTGTGGCTGGCATAACGATTTGTGCCAACAAATTTATTTAAAAAGGATTATCAGCAGCTAAGCGCCATGCTGGCACACTTCAAAGGACGCCACGCTTTGCCCCCCACCAAGACACCAACCAACCAACCACCCCACCAACCCACCAACCAACCCCATTGACATTTTTGGGGGGTTGGGGACAACAACAAAAAATAAAACAGAAACAAAGAGCAAACAAAACACGTAAACGCCGCCATGGCATATGCAAATTTCAATGTCAGACTCATGCCGCGCAGTCTGAATTGTGAATTTGAATTTCGAGTATGAATTTGACATTCAATTTTGTTTTATTTTCCGGGGGGCAGAGGCATAGGCTAAGTGGCTTTATTTCTGACGATTATGGCTAAGGACAGAGTTTAAATAATCAAAATTCCTGGCCATTTCAATATTAAACACAAAGAGTCATGGAAATTCGATGCGCTCAATGGATATGTCCTCTTATTTTATGACATTCCACCGATAACCTTTGCCTAGAATGAACTCGATGACATTTATATGCCTTCAAGAGGGTTGGACTGGGTTGGGTTTTAGGGTTTGAATCGAGTTTTAAAAATACCGAAAAAATATTGTAGCAACCGAATCTGAAGGCGTGAGAAATTCAATTTGTTGTCACGTCCATCAGGTTGAAATAGAAGCAGGCGGCGGGGGTTTATTGTGGAGCAGGGTTGGCATTTTCATGTTATTGAATACTTTAAAAGGTTTTTCGGCTACCCCATGGCATTCCGCCTCCCCCAGCTCGATTTTCACTCTCGTCTCTGTGAACTCGCTTCCGGGGGGTTGCTAAAATTTTAGTTGAAACATTTTATTTGCTAATTGCTGGGTATTTGACGCACATTTCTATATATACAATATATAGAGGTTTTTGGAAAATTTGTTTCTCCTCGAATGAGTGGGAATCTGCCGCCTGATTTTCTTCAATTTTGGGTGTGTGCTGTGTGTGCATGTGCGGAAGTTCACACACGCCTGAACACTCACAGCCTGTCAAACGCACTCCTGGAAGAGCTTTTCCCTTCCCTTCTCCTTCCCCTCCCTTCGACTCTCCTCCGGCTTCGCCGTGCAGTTTTCCCTTTCGCAGAGCTTGTGCTTGAAAATTTTCAAATTTCCGGATTGCCTCCGCCGACTCGCCGCCGAGGAAATTGTCTACGCATGTTTCTGGCACTTTTAAGAGGATAAAGGATATGTGGGAAACTATTCAGGGCGGCTGCTTATCCATTATTAATGCACGATGCCAAAAGTGTTCGACACAAATTTGCAATTTGCTCAAGACTTTGGCGGGGGCGTGAATTAGCTGCCGAGCGATAAGCATTTCCCGTTTGCCGCCGATTTTCCAACCCCCCGTCGACAACGTCGACTAAATGGCATATGGATTTCCGTTGTCCATTCGTGCCTTATCTCGTTGCCATGGGCAATGTCTGTCTGATGTGATAATCCGCAGGAATTAATAAATAAACCATTAACAAATAAACTAGAGTTAAGCCCATGCACACAGCGTTGCATTGTGAGCCCTGGGGGGGTTTTCCCGGTGACGAGCAGCGGGGTGGGGGTATGTGCGTGCCGCTGGGAAACCCTTATCAAGGACTCACCAACAGTCAGGCAGGTTCAACCCCGGACTTGACTTTCTGCAAACATCAGCAAACAAAGGCCAATGATGGCCTCAAACCAGAGACTAGCTCTTAATGTTTTCTGGACGATGGACAGTGGGGCAAAATTTCGCAAAATAAAATACTCGATGTAAGAAGTAGGATCTTGAGAAGATTGGGCACCATTTTCATTTCATTTAAAGCCAGAATTTTCCCAAACTTAAAATATATCTAATTAAATTCCAAAGACTTAATGTCAAAGTTTCTTAGCCAAAGTTCAGCTATAAAATTCTCATCTATTTTTAGATTTAAACCCTGAATTTCCCTTAAGAGGTCAATGCTTGGCAATAAATTTCCTGCGAAGGCGTGTCCAAAAAATAAAGGAGGACAAAATGCAAATGGCATTTGTGCGTGGATACGCTGCGTGTGTCGCCTGAAATTTCAGTCAATTAAATGAAAATAAATGAATAATTGATAGTTTTCATGGATTTCTCTGCCTGCTTTCCACCTTGAACTAAACCTTGGCCAAATGTAATTAGGGAGGGAGGCAGGAAAACCAGTGGAAGAATGTCATCTGAATAATTTAAATTGTTAGACGCGTTCGACATTCGTTGTTCGATTGCCAGACACACACCGGCCAGGGACCCTGGGCCAGATCCTGTTCCTGCTCCTCCTGACCGGGGCCACAATGACGTTAATGACAGTGACGAGCGGTTGTTTGCCTCAGTTCTCGACCAAACATTCGGCGCAAACAAACAAACAAACAAATGCACGCACGTACTCCAGGCGACACACAAACTCATACTCACTCGTAAAAAACAATCAAAATGCAAAACGGAACCTGGCAGACGACACTCCAGGGGGAGTGTGACAGTGTGTGCGAGTGCACTGCCAGAAAATTGATTAAGTGATGGGAAAACTAAAATTCTTAAGAAAAACATATTTCCAGAGCATAGGTTTTGAATGGATAGACGAGAATTTCTGCATAAGAAATCAACGGCTTTTGGATAGCAATAAGTGAACTCTAGAAGCTTAATTAGTTTAGAAAATTATACAAATAGAAAACCCCTTAAAAAGTTCCAGAAAGTAAGAAAACAAAGAAGAACATACAAGTATGCCTTAAAACGTCTCCTCTAAATCAATAAATATTTTTCATTATTTAAAGCCTCCCTTTCTTTTCCCTGAGTGCACGTGCGTGAGGCTTGCACCAGGAGGATCAACGACAAACACAAATGGCTCCTGATTGCAGGCAGGAAGCAACAGCTAAGGGGATATGGCAGCGTGGATCGGGGACCCAGCCAACGTTGGTCCTCCTCTGTCTGGCTATGCGACTAGAATTCAACATTTTGCCGCCATTAAAATCAAATTGCACTTTCGTGCAGCGCAGACCAGGAGGCAGGATACTAAGCCAGCCCAGAAGAGCGGGGGAAGGGTGGGAATCCGGCGGCAGACGGAGGTCACGAGCCGCGTCAACGTTTTTGGCAATTTCAGCAAAATATTCCTCTTGGTCTCGCTCTTTTTATGATTAATAAAAGCAAATGTAAATAGTCGCAAATAAAAGGCGGCTAAACGAAATGAAAGCAAGCGTTGCAGGGGCGACCTTCAGCGGGGTGCAGCAGGTAGCAGTGGGTGGTGCAGTGGGGTGGAGAAGCATTCGCCATCTCCGCTTCCTGCCCTCGAATCCGATTTCACCCTCTGACTAACTTTCGCTTAATTTCTATTAGCATTGCTGTCGTTTCGTTTTCATTGCTGCGGCACGCTCCGCAGGTTGCTGAGGTTACCCAGCTAAGGGGGGAGTGGTTGGGGTGGAAAATCAAATGGAAGGGGTGGAAAATTGAGGAAGGGTGGCTGGTGGCTCAGGGAATGCAACTGTCTGCCCCGGCCTGATTGTTTGTATTTCTCATGGCACTCGATGTCAGTCAAAATCGCTTCGTTTTCATCCACTCCCCAAAAATGCATACAGTCGGGCTTCCCTGACTTGAGTCATACAAAACAGACATAAAAATGTTGATAATAAATTTTGACACATTTTACTAAAGAAATAAATGAGGAATTCGAACAACTTTAGAGCTGAAATACAAAGGAATGCATTTTCTGTGTGGTTATTCTGGACAAAGGTTCCACTTTAAATATTATTATTAGACTCATTTTAATCAAAGTAACTCAAAGAATTTCTGTGCTAGCCTCTCAAAAATCGCCATAGGAAGTCCTTACTGTATCGCCCATTCCTGCGTTACCCCCGAAAAAGTATGCGGCAGTAAAACCCACAGACACAACCATCGAACCCACCCACTCTGTACTGTAGTTTGTTTTACAACGTTTTTAACTTGTTTGCAGGGATTAGGTAAGCAACTCAAACAGGAACGGCAGTGCAGGACATTGCCAGGATGCAATGAGAACTCATAACAAAACAAAAAAAAATAAAAGAAAAACAAGGAAATAGACAACGACAGGGCCTGCCAATTTCCAAAGGATACTTGGGGGAAAAGCGTAGACTGATTTCCATTGAGCAGCGCCGGCAACCGTTGCCAACATTAAATGCATCGAATTACATTTTCTATTAACCAACTTTAAGGGGGGTCGCCAGGGCGGGGCCTGTGTTTGGGATCGTGTGGCTACTTTGTGTGTGGAAATGCGGGAAATGTGGGAAATGCGGGGGTGAAGCACCAGCTAACCGGTACCAACCAGCCAGCCCTCAGAGCAAATGTTGCTCGTTTGTTTGCTGCTTGTTTTACAATTCGCTTTTTTAACGCTTTCGCGCTGTGATTCCTTCGTCCTGCCAGCGGGTCCCTGACATTGTTGTGCGGCGCCTTGAACCTTTTGCCGCCGCTGCCGCCGTCCTGCCAGCCATCCTGCTAACCCGTCTTGATTGCACAAGTTTTTGTACTGCGCTTTGGCTAAGAAGCCGCTGGCTGCACGCCGTTTAGGCCACCTTCTCCTCGTCCTTTTTGGCTTTAAGTTATGAAAAGTTTTGTCCTTGTTTTTCCTGCCTTCCTGCCAGCCTGCCTGCCTTCGTTTCTTGTCCTGCTGCCGCTTCTTTAGCTGTTTTTTTTTTCTCTTCCTGCTGAGGTTTTTCCACGTATTTGGTTCCTCTTTAAGCGCACATTAATCAAAGTTTTTCGTTTGGCTTAGTCAAAGTTTGAGGGCATTTATAAGGCAATTGTGGAGCTCGTTTCGTTGGCCACGACAGGTGTGTGTGGGTGCCGGCTGCTTCTTGGCCCGGATTCTTTGACGTCTGCAAGGGACAATGAAGCCACATGGCATTATGGCTGAGAATCGAGAATCACGCTCAGGAAAATTCTGAATAGAAGAGAAAAAGTTTCTTAAAATTGAAGTCGTGAATAAGTTTTAAATTTAGAATTTTTTAAAATGTAGTTAAAGCTAAGTACACCAATACCTATTGAAATACTAACATTTTTAAGTCGAATGGTATAGCATTTCTCTTTAATTCCGTTAACCTTTTTTACCCAGTGCATTTGACCTGCCGCCCAATTGTCTTGCAAGAATCCTGGAAAACTTTGCTCCTGTCCCAAACTGACCAGAGACCCCGGCGAATCCCTGACCGCCACCTAGCAACTCCCATTTTGGTGCTTGGCCAGAGAATAACTCTCGAGTCAAACGGGTAAAAGTAAGCTGAAAGACATTCGAAGGACCCGGCTGTCTGAAGGTTACCGCACACCCCACACACACACACCACAATGCCTAATTGTCTTTGGGCTCGACTGTGTCTGGCCGACAGTCCCAGCCCCTACTGCTACCCCTATTTGCAGCGCCGCCGCCGCCCCCGCAGGGCCTGTCTGAGTGACTTATGTCTGGCTTTAGAGAACTTTTTGCAGCATACAATGTTGCATTGCAAATTGAAACACGCGACGCTGCACTGCGCGATGCGGAGCGTTGGAAAAAAGCAGAGGAAAGCAGAGAATTTCCCAGACACATACAGCAACTACCAGCATATGCATAAATAATAATGCACGAGCATACTTTAAGTGCAGCGTCTGCTAGGCTCAATGCTGCGATTCTCTGTCATGGGGCACTCAAAAAAATTAATAGCCTTCATAGAATTAGAAATTCTAGGAGGAGGATCTTGAGTTAAGCCGCTTTTAGCTATTAATAATATTTTAGGACGGTTTAAAATAATAGAAAATCATAGGAAACATTAATAATGTAAAGAATTTTTAGGGATGTTATAGAAATCGCTGAAGATTTAAAAAATGTTTCTGTTTATAACATATTTTTACATATTCCTAAATTCAGAAATACATAGAGCTTTCTTATAAAATTCATTAACAAGGCATCACGGCAAATTTGTTTTTTTAAATATAAAAAAAGGGTAGCCAATATATCCTACAAATAGGAACAGTTTTAAACCCGAGCTGCGATTAAGAACGATTTCCTTGGGATTTCGAAGGGGCGAGTGTGCTGAGTGTAGCCAGGGGCTTACCCTTTCCTTCGGAAAACCCTTCACTCGTCTAGCCGTCTGCTCTCGCTTTGGGTTGTCCGGCTCCGCCAGGAGGACGGGTGTGCCCCCGGTGGGTGTTGGGCGGCCTGTATGCACTTCAGCTTGAATGTGTCTGCTGCATTTACCCTTGAAAATGCGGCCGTTGCAGACTCCGTTGCACGCTGCACACGCTGCACGTTGCACATTGCCCGTTGCAAATGAGTTCAATACACTTGGCATAAACACAAACATTACTGGGAAATCCACTCAGCGCAAGGGAATTTTCGCCCTGCGCCTGCGCCGCTTTTCCCACGAAACCAACATACAATAATGCTCTCAAGTTTTCCACGCTCTTGCAGGTCCAAGCTGCCGAAGTTTTCCGAAGTCGCCGCGAAGCGAGCGCTGGCGAGTGTGTTTATTTAACACACTTCCTCGTGGCGAAAGCCTTCAGTTCGTGTCTGCTGCTCGCGAAGTGCGCGTGAACAGGGGAAACGGATACGGAAACGCAAGCGAAAACGGAAAGCGGAAACGAGAATCTGAACGAAATTCGACTCGAAACGAGACTGTGTGGTGCGTGCCCATGTAATGGAAAGATCGCTGCATCCGGAAGATCGCCATGCCCAGCTCAAGTTTGCTCAACCAGTGAATTAACAGAAACCACTCAGTCAACCTCCGGAAAGAAAAGGAAAAGAAACAACCTGTGTGTGACTCTGACCGCTCTTTAAGAAACAGAATTAAGCCAAGACTTTACCTTGGATTAGGCAGCATGTGTGCCACGGGGAGGAACCACCGGCTCCTCAATCGCCTCAGCAGCCTCAGCGCCCTGCTCCTCGTCCTCGGCGCGCAATTCATTCGCGTGGAGTTCGCCCGGGCGGATTACGAGAACACCTGGAATTTGTATTACGAGCCGCCCTGCTGCACGGGCTCCGCCGCCGGCCACCACCTGCGCCACCACAAAGGTAAGTCGCTGTCCAGCTGTTACCAGCTCCCCTGCATATTTCATCTCGCCATTTCAGCCGAGGTAAGTGAGTGACTGAGTGAGTGAGTGACTGGATGCTTGGCCAGGCAGTCCGAGGGGTCCTCTAATTTGCGATCGGATTAGGTGCGACTTAATCAGTCCTTAAATTCAGTTGCACACTGGGAAAATTTCTAGAAATAATTCCAGAAAAAAGAGCTTGAATTCTTATAACAATAATTTGTAAATCAAGGAAATCACAAGTAGTATAAAGTTACTTCTGTTTTGAACACTTACATTCTCTGCGGATATTTGCCTCAGTTTTTTGTTGCTTATTATTATATGAATTAAAATCCTAATAATACTTTACCGTTTTTTTTTAAGTTTTAATTAATTTTGAATTGATTATTTTAGACAGATATAGTGATTTTTTTAGTGATTATGATATGTTCTTGCTGAGCATTTATTTGCTTTGGATATAGTTTTGGCTTAGGGAATTTTACTTAAGAGGAAAATGTCTCCTTTTTGATTTTAGATTAAAGGCAAATTAATAGAATACTAAGAAATAAGACTAAAACCAATGTTCAAATTTTAAATTATATTTTAAGAAGCTTATACACCAATTTGTTGAAATATTTACTTTCAATTTTGGAAGCCCTAAAAGTGTATTGTATTTCATAAAGCAAATATCAAGAGAGTTGTAAGAAAAATGTTTTCCCCTTGAAAACCTTGGTATTAATATCCCTAACACGCCGCCTTAAAACATTTTCCCTAGTTTCTTGCTAACTACATGTACTTTGCTATTTAAGAAATATTTTTCCTGGTGCTCAGACATGGCCAGAGGCGAAACACAAATAAAATGGCCTAAACGTTTGCCTCACTTTGTTCGGTGGGCCTCGCATTCCCGGCCGGCTAAGCTCCGGCATACAAAACTATTCGCAACAAAGGCGGCCGAGGGTCGGGATCGAACTTTTGCGAAATAAGTCAACAGCTTACATAGCCGCGAATGCCAAGAAGCCGAAACGAATGTGTGTGTGTGTGTGGGTCTGAGGAGGGGGTTTCCCTTTTTTGGGCAAAAGGAATAATTTTCACTTTAAGCGGATTTGCCCGCCCACGTCTCCCTCTACATTTCTTGATTTGCCATTTCGCTCCACTTCCGACGGCGACGTCTGTTATCCTTTTTCTCCTCTTGATTTCCCGGGACCTTGTCCCGCTCTCGACTCCCCGGCTACGTGGCCATTTGGCACCCAGGACTCGTTCGCATTGCTATTGTTTTGCCATTGTTTTATTTCATCGGCAAGACATTTCTCTTCCGCATTGTGTGAAGCTGATAGGGTTTCAGGAGCAGGAGTGGGAGACGGAGCGGGAGTCGGAGCAGGAGCAGGACCAGGAGCAGGAACAGCAGCAGGAACAGGAGCGGGTGTTGCCAACTTATAGACTCATTCGCGCGCAGCAGCCTGTGCTTCCTTGTACTTTACTTTTCCGCCAGTGCGGCTCGGAGTGAAATTAAAAACTTTTCGCCTTTCTGCACGGTCTTCGTTTTGTGTTTGTTCAATTGCAGGACCTCTCGTACCCTTAACCCCTTCTCTTAACCCCTGAAAGCCGCTCGGCGAAACCCCCATCTTGACCGTCACTTCCGCCACTTAAGATGTGTTTTATTTTGCTTTTCTTCTTCTTGGTATTTCTGTTTTTTTTTGCTGTGGCTGTTTTCTTCTTTCATCCAACTATTAGTGTTTAATTAGTTTTCAAGTGGAGTTTTTATGGACTGAAAGCCGGGCTTAGCCCGACACAGATTCGCTCTTTCCCCGGCTCTGTCCCTGAATAATTAAAACCCATTTCGCATATCGGATGAGTGTGTACAAAGTAATCCGCTTTAACCGCCAGAGTGCGGCGGCAACGAATACTATTTTGGGCTATAATGCAAAACTTTTTTTAATGCTCATGAGGAATTATGGGAGAAGCCCCGGCTATTATGTGTGAAAATGCGCCTTTGTTTAGCATTTTTATTTACATAAACAATTTCGGTTTACGCAGAAGATTTCTGCACCAATCTGGGTACCGGACCCAAGGAAGGGATTTTCCAGCCGCAGAAATGTAAACAGAAGCGAGTTTTAAGCGCTCAAACTTTCCGGCGACCCGCAAAAGGCAAAAAAAAAAGGGGGGAAAGCAAGAAATTCCCAACTTCATAAAGGTTTTGCGAGACGCCAAAGTAAGCAACAAAAAAGCAAAGTAAAAAAAGGAAAATGAGAAGGAAAGTGCCAGGCGAAAAGCGACGGGATAGCATATCAGATGTTTGCGTTGTTAATTAAAGAAAAACAAGCAAAAGTTTAATGGCGAATATTAGCGAGAGCTGTGGGGGGCAGCCGCTGGGCCCCGCCAGGCCCCAGCCCCGAAATCCACCTGGCTTTGGTCCAAACTTGCGGACATTGCGTAAATAGAAACAGCAGCAGCAGCAGCAGAAGCAGCAGCAGCAGCAGGGGCAGGAGCTGTGGAAAAGCGGAAAAACGGAAATACGGAAAAGGGGTGCAAAAGCACACACAAAAAACTTGGCTCCTTATTTCCCCCACGCACGCAAAGCCCAAAAAAAAAACAAAAACATGGGAAAATGGCTGGGGAGCAGCCGTAAAGTAGGAAAATGAAAACTGCTCACAAATGTTCATTCCTCTCGTAAACTTAAAGAATTTCGAGCATTTAGCGCTGGCAGCCAACAAAAGTTGCTTGTTTCTCTGTTTTCCTTCACCTTTTTTTTGCTTCAGTTTCGGGGGCAGAAAACGAGTAAACTTTTACGTTCGACCAGCAGGTGGAAGTTGGCTAAATTAGCCAACCCCAAGCTCAGCAATTAAGCAGCAATTTTCAGGGAAGAAAAATAAAAGGGAGCAGCGGGTGGCGGCTAGAAGCTCTGCCTGGATTTCATAAGTCCATCAGCAGATTCACACAGCTGAAGTGCTGCCTGGGAGTCAAGTTGAGGCGGCAATTGCCCAAAACCGAACCGAAGGCACACACGCAAGCACAATCGGCAGACGGGGCGTATACGCAACGTGCTGGGGCATGCCTTGCGGCGGAATTTAAGAAAATCAATAGAGGCTCCCGGAAATGCTCCCGTAAATGTGTGCTATAAATACCTGTTCGCTCGTTCGGTGTGTGTGTGTTTAGTGTCCTTTCGGGCCAAATCCAAATCCGGAATCAGCCGGGCTAAGCCATAATTTACAATCGCATTGACCTGGTTTCCTACGGCCTACGGCCAACGGATTCGGATTCATTAGCCTCGTGTAACTGCAACTCCAGGGGACATAATTCAGCGCAAGTACAAATGCTTGTTTGACACACTCACACACAGCCAGGGTGTGCGATATATCTTAATGCAAAAAGGCGTCCTTACCACGGATCAGATGCGGTGCACCGCTGTAATATACATCCTCCTCCCACTCGGGCCCACAAGGACACTCGTGCTAAGATACAGCCACAGATACACAAATACAGATAGAGATACAGGCACACACGAGTTGCGGTTTCTTGTTGCCTTAAACAAAAGCCAGAGGACGTGGGTCTGTGTATATATTCGACACCTTCGACGGACGGAAGAGAGGCCCCGTCAAAGACGGCGAGGCAACCGCAAGAGAGAGAGGAGCCCGACTTTTCCGGCATTCCCATCTCATCACGTTTCAAAAGCCACTCACATTTCGGCTCAAGTTAATGACGACAAATTAATTAAACCAGAAATGTCTGCGCCACTAAATTTGATTATAAAAGTTTACGTTTTCCATTCCAATTTCGCAGTCTGTGTGTGGTGTTTGCCATAAATTCGTTAACATAATGATGCCACACTTGTACGCATTAACCCCAAAAAAACAGGAGGCATTAAAACTTTGGTCTTTCAACTTTTCTTGGGGCCCCCGTTTGGGTCTCTCGGGCGACACAATGGCAACTTGTTTATAGTTTTGGCTTAACAACTTACGGCAAGGCAAGCCTATTAAAATTAATTTCATTTTATGTTAATGCCGGAGTTTATTCAATTTATTTAAAACACATGTCGCTTGATTTAATTAACTTTACATGACCGTTGCGGCTTTTGTTGCCAGGAAGCAGCGACAGCAGCAGCACGCATGTTGCTTCTGCCACCGTTGGTTGCTCCCGTGGCAGTTGCTGCTGCTGCTGCATCTACTGCAACTGACACATGATGGCGAAAAACCCGATGGCCATAACACCAGAGAGCTGACAATATTGCGCCGCCCTTGTTGTCAGCCGTGTGTTTTTAATTAAACACTTTAAACAATGAAATAAGCGAGGGCCAGGCTTAAACCGTAATTAATTAAAATTATTATGCGATATCAGGGATGTTAAAGTGCAAACAAGATTTTTAAGAGTATAAATAAGAGTACTAAATATAAAATCAAAAGACACATTAAAAGCATTTTGCCAGGCTAAGCCTCTCCGCCTGATCCTTAATTATTGCCACAAACAAACAAACACTTCATTCACTCATTATTCATGGCCTTCACAGACCTCGGATGCCAGCCAGGACATAATAAATATAAATAATCATTAGAGCAAGTAATAAACTGCAAACTTTGATCTCCAGGAAGAGCACTTAGCGTCCCCCCCTCAGCCCCAGGCAGACACCTCATGGCAGTGCACTTATTTACACTCGATTTCAATTATCCGCTCGCAGTTAGACACACCAACCGCAAGGATAACAGCAGTCCTGGAACAATATGAACAGGCCAAATATGTTCATTCATTAGGCTGAAAGGGGATGGTGAGTGTGTGTGCCAGTCAGAAATAATTCGTAGTGAAATATATTAAAGTTATTGCCTGGCCCTAACCCCACATGTGGCCGGTGGTGGTGGTGGTGGTTCGTCTTCTTGCCCTTTTTCCGGGGAATTTATATACCAAATATAGTATTTGGAATATGGAACAGCGTGAAATTAGGGGGAGAGCCCCCGGCCTGTGCTGGATTTTAAGAGTGGACACCGAACTATTTTGACCGAAAGCATAAGGCAGCAGCAGCAGGGAAAGTTGCCCATAGAAAGGGGCGGCATTCGGTTTCGGGTTCGCCTTTTGGGGTTGCCAAGTGTTGTCAGGGGTTGATAGCCAGCAGGAGCAGCATATTGCAAAAGTTAAATTGGTTTATTGTCCATTTTTATGACATACAAAAAACTTTGTGCCATGCCAAAATAATTGCATTAAGTGCAGTCATTCCATCGCTCTCGACTCGTGATGCATGGGAATGGACTGATTTAAACGGTCATATCGGCTGATATACAAAAACTTGCCCGAGAGGGTGCCGAATTAACACATCATTTAATCGATGCACAATGGAAGGCGATAACAAAGCAATCAGACGGACAGAGGAGGGGGAAACAACAGCCCATTTCTAATTAATGCCCAGATAGAGCGCAGCTTGTGTTTGAAAATTGTGTAGGGAACGCCTACAGAAGCGACAGAGAAAGGGGGAAAACCAGAAGAAAAGAATCGATTGACCCGTTTCCTCCGCCCGACAGTCACATAGATACTCCCAGCTCAGAGACGGAGTCGGAATCGGAATCGAAATCGGAATCGGAGTCGGTTCCGGCGCACTCAATAACAGTATTTAAGCGGGATTCTCTTCTCCGTCCGCCAGTCCGTCCGTCCTCCCGACCGACCGTGTGTGCAGTCATTTATAATAAATAATAAACGTGAAACAAAGGACTCACCCACTCACAGACGCACATGCGGGAACATAAAGACAAAGGAAAGTTATGGCCAAACAACTTCTTCATATGGATATTCAATATTTATTACGCATACGCCGTGTGGCCTCCTGCAGTCACGCCAACCGAAATCAATGCGAGAAAATATTCACTTCATTTGTACTCCGATATATATGTGTATATATATAAATATATATTACTCACGGCAGGAACTGAGCGAGAGGGAGAGACAAAGTATTTATGATAAACAAATACCTTTCACTTTTCCTTTGACTCGGCTTGAAATGTAAATGGTAACCGCAATGACAGAGCCTGATATCCATGCTTAAGTGTATCGTATGAGTGTATATATTGTTATTTACAGTGCGTTTAATTAAGAAAGCTTCTACAAGATTAATAAGATTTTTAATAAGTAGATAAAATAAATAAGAAGGGCTTTTTAAGTCATATTGCCTTAAAAACAACATTTAAAAACTGTAGAAGTATTAAATATAAAATATATCCTATTAAAACGAATCGCTTTTCTTGTTAAGGCACATTTTAAAATTAAATTTCATACCTCACATTAATTTTTAATCATTTTCCGGCCAAGGAAAGCTCGAGGCTCAATAATCCCAAGTGAGAACCCATCGACCGCTGGCATTCAAGCCGCCTTAATGTACCGTCACGCACCGTTCGTTCGCTTATGAGGGCCGGCACGAATAATCATATAAAGTCATTTCCATGAAAAATGAACTTTCCCTTTGCGGTGAGCAGAGGTGCGAGAGGTAGGGGGAACGAGCACTTGGCCGCCTTGTTTGCCTTTGCCGGGCAAATGTGGCTTAATAGCAAAATATAAATCTCAACTCAAACCGTTGAAAATTTTGCATTCGCATTGCGAGTGTTTCAATTGTTACGCAAAAATTATGCGTAAAGCATAAAACCGCACACGGAGCGCAGATGTTAGGCAGGAGAAGGAGCAGGCCAGGAGCAGGAGCAGGCCAGGAGCAGGAGCAGGACCCATCACGAGAGAGAGAGCGGAAAGGGGCACATTAAATTGCAATAGCGCACAAAAGTGTGCAATAAAATTTGGCTAATGCGTACAACAAGCAGACTGTCTGTGGCCGTGTGAGTGTGTTTTTTTGGGCGTGTGCAAGTGTGTGTGTGTGCAAATATTAGTCATGGCGGAATACACACACCCCCCCTACACACACACACGAGAACATTTCGAATTGCACATAAAACCGCCAATTTAAAAATGAAAACTGCCGTCCGGGCTGTCGTGAGATGAGGTAGCTAGCACCGGCGGGGTGGTTGGTTTTCCCGCGGGGGCGAGCGAGCAAACTTCAGTCTGCCGCATAATTCACTTTTTCCCCGGCTGTTGTTGCCATTGTTGCTGTTGTAACCGCTCAATTGCTGCCGGCTGGCAGTCCACCTTGCAGCCACGTTTTGGCGCAAAGCCCGAGCAAAAGTGAAATTTAGCGGCTACAATTACCGTGCAATTTTTTGGGCCAAATTTCCTCCGGCGGAGCGGCGGTGCTTGGCTGGGTTTTTGTGCCGTGCAATTTGCCACACTTTCGAATTAGAGGCAACTAGAAAGGGAGAGCGAGTGAGGCGGAGTGAGTGGCTGTGTGCAGCGAGGGTGGGGCTGGGCTTGAATTTAAAATTCTCCACCATAAATAAGTGCTGAGGTGTTGCCCGCAATTCCACCCAGCGGGGGTGGCTAGTAGTCCACCGGCTGGCGTCTTCTCTGTCTCTGCCCGCCAGCTGTCTACGGTCAACTGCAACCTTGCCACTCTCATCCAGCCCGTAAAGCACCTTCCCAGCCCCCTTCTAACTCTCTAATTTATGCACCCTCCGGTGAATGCCGGGCACAACCTGCTGCTGCTGCTGCGCTGCATGTGCTCTCCCCTCTCGGAGTTGCCTTTATGCGATTTTTTAGTGCTACACGAGTTTTATAGAAGAAGCTTTTATTTTTTCTGGTTTACCCAATTGAGGTGAAACGGAAATGAGCTGCCGGAAATGGCAAACACACACACCGGCCTGGGAAGATACACAGATACATACAGCCCAGGCATAGTTGCGGCTTAAGGCGGCAAGGTGCGGTGTCCTGTAATTTGAAACAATTTAGGCCACGCGTCGTCGTCGTCGTCGTCAAAGCAGTGCGTCCGAATTTTCCACCATCCATCCTCCCTTTTATTCCGGGAATTACAGGGAACAGAGCTCAAGGAAACTGTGTGCGTTGAATTAAAGCGAATCCTTAAAGTCCGGTCCACGGAGAGAAAACGGGAAGGGCATATGTTCGAGTTGGTATCTGAATCTTAATGCCAAGACTCTTAAAGAACTGCAGGTTAATATGGATATATCTGAATTTCATTTGTCAGGCAGGATAGTGAGGTATTATAATAGAAAACTTAAGAAATAATACCAAACAGCAAACAGTTCTCTGTTCCTTTGGCTCGTGGAGAACTTTAATTATGCCAACTATACTACCATTTACCTATATGTCCTACTTTATCATTTAATTAATACCTCATGTGCGTCATAGTACCCATAAAAATCGAAATTGCCGTCCGATTTTAATGGTATTTGTTTTGCGCAGTGCAGAAATGTGTGTCGCACGCACCTTGGCGGCGTCTGGTCGAGGTGCAAAGTTATGCGCATACAAAACGCAAAAAGGCTCAAAGGATACACTCCTCTCTCGCTCCCTGACACTCAGCGCAGAGTCCAGGACATGTGCGTGCTACAAGGCGTTAGCATACTTTTCTGCCAGGTGTAGGCAGTAGCAGAAGCAGCAGAAGAAAACTTATAGTTGCGGCAAAGTTAAAGTTGCCTTTTGTCACGAAATAGATACTCCTTTGTCGTCCTGCCCTCAGAGGCGTGCCTGTTCAGAAGGAAATGCCTCAAAGCAGAAGCAAACGTGTTGAAAATTAAGAAAATAGCAGGCAACCAGCCGAAAAAAAAGCCCCTGAAACCGAAAGCCAGTGCCAATCAACGTCGAGGCCAGTTGCTGTTGCTTCCATTTCCATTTTTCCTGAGAATTCTGCTGACGCAGGAGCAGGGGGAGAAACGAGAGGAAAACGAAGCTTTAGCTCTCGCTCTGTTGACACAAAAGGTGTATTCTCGAAATAAGCATATTATTATGTCCTTTGTGTTATGAAAGCGACAAAAACCCAAGCATAAACCGAGACACCGGGCGAATGGCCCAAATCTAATGAGTAAATGAAGAGGAAAGCGGGGCGCTGAGCTGGGCAGGGCAAACAAGTCAAATGATTTATGTGTAGCCAAGGCAAAGGACACGACACCCAGAGAGCCGAGGAAGGGACATAAAAACTTAAATAATACCAGGGATATATATGAGGGTGGAGAGCTCGCCCACCTTGCGTGCCGCATGGCTTCTTGTTTGTCTTTTATGATGATTATTTTTCAACATTTTTACGATTTATATGATGGCAGTGGCAGTAGTTTCCGACCCAAGAGGTGAGAGGTGAGAGGTGAGGCGAATGCAATTATAGTGCACGCACGGACACCGAACACAATAAAACGATCGTAAAGGGGAATCAAGCTCCTATATATTAAGCCGGCAGTTGCCAGTTGGCATTTACCAGTTGCCAGTTGCCAGTTGCAGACGACAGACCATGTCTGTCTAATTAGACGAGAGCTCCGCTCCTGAGCAGGTCCTTCGCCATCGCCTCCCCTTTTTCATGTCTCTGTTATGTGGGTAATTAAACTTACAACTTAGTGCCATTGTATGTATATTCTCCACTTTGTATTTGAGTTGCCAGCAGCTCCTGAGAAGGAGCTCACTCCTTTCCCTGCCGCCCAAGTATCATTATGCCGAACTGGTCTCCCCGTAGCGTACACACACCAAAGTTTCGGGTAAGGCTTCCTGGATTTATGGCCGTTACCCACTGTAGTAACAGTGCCACCTCACCTGCCCCAGACACCACCTGCTCCTGGCACATTATTCTTGCCGCATAATTGCAGCATTAACAGGGTTAATGGCGCCGCCACTGTCTTGGCATGTTTTTACGAAAATGTTGCTTATTATGATGAGCAAATGTGTTATAAACAATAACATGAAGTGGGCCAAGAGCTACGGCACCAGGCAGCAGGTAGCAGGAGGGTGCCAGAGTGCCAGCTGCAGGTGAAAACGAGTCGGGATTTTGTTGGCAAAAGTTTCAACTGCAATTGCATTCTTTCAACTAATTAGCAAAACTTTCGCGTGCACATTGGCGGGCATATAGATTCCGAAAGGAATATATGAAAAGTTTTGTGCTGAAGAAACTAGACTTATTAAGGAGTTAAGCGCGAGAAATTGGCAATGCCATTAGGGGACTTTTCGTTCGGTTTCTTCTAGTAACTGCTGGGGATTGTTTTAATTCGCAAGACGGCTTTTACGTGATTTAAAAATCTCTCATTTAAACTTTGATTTCTTCAAGGAGTTCTTTCAATCAGTTTGTCTCGGCCTTTATTATATTTTCCTAACATGGACAAGTGTTTTTCGCTTTACGGCAAGTTGCAAGTTTATATAAAATGTTGTATAAAATGTAACTTATTTCCGGGCTAACCCTTTTTCACACTTGACACTCTTACTCCTCCACCAATCACCAATCACCGTCCATCTCTCCATCGACATACAACCCTAAAAAAAGGCCAGCTCCGTGCGTTCTTTGTTTAGTTTGCCTTTTTCGCCACATAATTAACATGCAGACAGGCACACACCCTCTCCCAACCCCACATTACACGTCGCTCGCCCTCTCGGCAGGCCAGGGGTTAAGGCAACAACGTTGCAGTTATTAAACCAAGATGGGAAATAGTTCAGCGAGAGGGCCAACGCAACCACCACCAACCACCGCCGATGAGGGGAGCAAGGACTGCAGGGCCAGGACGTCTCAATACGGACGCATAATGGCCAATAAAATGCATGCAATTTCCTACGTTTCGGGCAAACTTTTGACGCTGCATTAACATTTAAATGAGTTTATCTGTGCGTGCGGATCGCGGCGAGTGGGGGGAAAGTAGTACAAATATTTATGCCGGGGGTCCCGTAAGGGCACTAAAAAGCCATCTGGGGAGAGACAACCCCAATGATTCAGACTGATTTATGTGTTTTTGAACTTTTTCCTCTGCATAATTTAATTAATGGCCAAGGGCAAGGGGTAGTTGGACCGGCGGCCTCGCTGACTTGCTGCCTCGAGGGTGTGAGCAGTCACTTCATATCGCCGAGGAGGCTTATATACCTGGCCTAAGATTAATTAGCACTTGCAACGCACCGAAGGCGCCGAGGGAACTCCCCGACTTGTTTAGCAGCTGAAAACAAATTGCGGCCAATTGCGCTGCGAGTGGGTGAGTAAGTGACTGATGGGTGGGGCCGCTGGGCGGTTCACTGAGCATTGGGGAAATCAAGGTAAAGTGCCGCCGCTCTGGTTGCTTTCTGTTTTCTTTTTCCCTGTTTTTTTTCCACTCACACCCCACACACACGCTGCTCTTGGTATGCAAAGGGAGAGCTTTCCATTCCTTTCCAATGTCACGTGGCCGCAGGGATTCGGCGGCGACGGCGGTGGGCAGCGGGGAAAGTGTTCTGGGCCACAGATATTCCGGGGCCAGGAAGTCTCCTTAACTCGGTGACACACAGCCCGGGGGATAAGCTGGAACAAAAATTTAGTGCTCTCTTAAAAATTCAAATCACCTAAAAAATATGCAAGAGATTTGAGCCCCGCACTCCTGTGTGCACTAGTGGCTTATCCACTGCACCCGACACATCCATGTAAATGTATTTAGACACTGGGAAAAATATTACATTTTCTTATGCTGCCTGGAGAAATTGTTAGAGTAAATCTATGCCAACTGAACACCTAAATGAAATTAATATAAATAGGCTTCTCTTTTCCCCTGAGAGAGGGACCATTTAATCGAATTACTGAAAGAAAATGCTTAATATTGCTTAAAGTAGCACTACAATCAAACAATTTAAAAACCTGGTTGACCTAAATTGAATAAGTTTTTGTAACTATCTCCCTTTTTTTTTAGTATATCCACCTTGCAGTGTAAATATGTGTGTTTGTGTCTGGTAAAATCTACCCTGCGATTGCATGCCACCCACTTTTGCCATCGTTTGGCTCTCACGTTTAGTTTTCATAAATTTTCGCCATAAATATTTATGCTTCGGGTGCTTTGGAATATGTAAAATTGGTAATTGGAAAATTTTTATCATACTATTTGGTGCTCACACCCACGAGAACCACAAAACGACGGGTAGTAGGGGGAAATTTTGTTTTAATTTCAGGTGGTGACCTCCGCCCGAACGCGGTTAGATATCGAATTCCAATTATGCGCTGTAATTAAAAACGCTTCAAAGCGCCGAGATCGCTTGATGAATTCCTGGGAAATGTTCGGGATTTTCTCTCTCTCTCACTGTACACTTTCCTCCTAAGCTTTTACCACAAGTACATGTGTCGTTACATTGAAATGGAAATGTAAAACTTGGAAATGCATTCCAAGCGAGAGCTGGGGGGTGGGAGGGGCCAGGAAAATTCGGGGCAGCAGTAAGTCGAGACGCGTATTTTTCAGCATATTAAACAAGCCAAGAGGTTGAAATGCTCCTGTTGGTCCTCCTGCATCTGCTGCTCCTCTGGCTCCTCTTCCAGCTGCTGATGCTGTTCCTTTCGAGAGCTCGCTGGCTGGCTGTCTGGCTGTCAGACCACGTCGACTTCATCGTCTGCTTGACGTCTCATTTTTTCCCAGTTTTCGCCAGTCTTCTTCGTGTTCTTTGGGCTCCTTTCGTTCGAGTATATATCCTTTTGGTCCTGCATGTTTTTTCGGCTTTTCCTGCTGCTGCTGCTGCTGCTGCTACTTCCACTGTTGCTGACGCATGACGTAGGTGTCTAGACTTGCTAATGTTTCCTCTCGCCATTGCAGCAAGCAGCTCTCCAGCTTCAGCTTCAGCTTCCGATGAAGTCGTAAAACCCATCCGCTGAATTATGCTGCCTCAATTTTTGACCAGTCCCCGGGATGAAGGCGGATTTCGCTTTAAAAAAGATTGTGCAGCGCATTGAGTGCTTTAAGTTGGATTCCTTTCCCTCAGATACCAGTTCCTGGCACAGCCACTGACACACTTCCCTTGTAAACCAACTTGTAATATATTCCCACGCCATTTCGTGTCAAGAGTGAGTGTGTTGGGACCGGGACACTGGGAGAGGCAGGCATCGTATGTGTGTCGCCGAGCGGCAACCACATTCACAGTGAGCAGAGAATTGCACGTTTGTGTTTCTAGATTACAGCATTGTCTAGCTTCTGCGACCTCCCGGGTGTGCCGCCGGCCTGCAGCAGAAGCAGGGACTCAAGTGCCGGTGCCAGCCATGTCTATGGCTTTATTTTTACTATACATTTCTGTGTCGTCGCCGCGTACTCCGTATTCTCCGTATTCTACCCAATTTCTTTCTCGCTTTTTTACGGCACTGCCAGGCCATCATAAACTGGCATAAAGAAGACCAGGGCAGAGCAGGGCAGGGCAGGGAAAAGCGAGGAAAAGCAAGGAAAATGGGCAGTGTGAGACAGGCGGAATGAAACCAAAAGCGCAGCGCAGTAAAATGAAGTCTAAACTAAATCCCACATAAGGTACGAACGTGCTCAACACAAATGCCAGGTGCTTACATGCACAACAGACTCACACCGCCATCCCACGGCCTGTTTGCCGTTTACCTTATTGGATTTTTACTGTGCACGCGGAGAAAAGCCAATATAATATCGAGTTCATATAGCCAGAGTTGCATTTTTAATGGAACTTTGTGTGTTACTTCAAAGTTAACAAGACAGCAGTACACTGAACATTAAATATGAATAATAAATACCTTGCGAAATTTGTATAGGATTAAGACAAGAATGAGCTTGGAGTTCTTAAAGGATTTTATTTGACTCAAAAACCACACAAAATATATTATTTATATACTTTTAAGCACTTTAATTAATTGCTTTTAACTCCCTGGATTTTCTGTGAGAACTAAATTTAAATGAGAACAGAGTATCCTACAAAAACTCTCACTAGAAACGCTTAACAAAAATGACCTCCTTCAAAAATACTCCACATTTTCTCCTCATGTAACTCTTATTTGTGCTTGGCCCACCAGCGAGCCTCCCTGAGCAAACTTGCCCCAAAGCCAGAGCCAAATTTAAGCTTGGCCAACATCCGCCGCAGTTCACTTTGCATACATATGTCTCGTCTGCAGCAACCTGTCCCGTCCCAACTGCTCATCCGTCGCCATCCTTTTCGTCCTTGTGCCAGGCGCATTCGACTGGAAGCTGTTAAATATCGAACACATATTTATATGTAACCGGCATGCAGGTGGCCCAGGACATTGGCAAATGGCTTCGAGATTTGTGCGACAGTTTCGGCTGCAGGGAGCGAGATAAGCTTGATGCATGGCCCGAAACCCGGGCTTCACGTTCCGCAATCCGGAAAACTAACTCATGCACAGGGAGAAAAATGTGTTTAGAGAATAATGTGATCTTCAAGTGAACTCAAGAAGAGGTGTAATATATATTTGTATTCATAGGCAGGAGCTGGAAAATCAATAAGCAAATCTTCTTCGCTTGTTGGCCAGGACATCTTGGAGTTGCCTCTCATTTCATTTGTCTTAATAACAACTGACATTGCAGGTTCAGTTTCCTTTGGCTGTGTTGAAAAGCCAATCATTGTTAAATTAACGCCATAAAAAATTACGCACTCTCTGCCACTCGGCTTCAATCTACGGTGAAGTGAAGTGAAGTGGAGCGGAGTGAAGTCGAGCCAAGCAACCGCAACGCAACTGAGACAGAATCAAATAAAAATTAAGTGCTGACTCAGTTCGTCTGGAAAAAAAAAGTGGAAGAAGAAAACCGAAGGAAGCCCCAGCGGAAGGAGGGAAAAACAGTGTGCGGCATGCAAAGTGGAGATAAGGAAAAATGCTTCACAGCAACAAGAAAAACAACAGCCATGGCAGTGGGTAGATGGGGCGTGGCAAGGCATTTACATGGCCGCAAAGCACAACAATGGCAGCAGACGCAGGAAAACAAAACTGTTGACTATGGGGAAAAAGGCGCCATTCTCACATGTACTCCTACTCCCTGCCAGGGGAGAGTGTGAAACAAAAGTCGGACCGAAAACTGTGACCATATGCGAAGGCGCAGACGACGGCAGGTGTTTTGTGGCAGATAGACACCGGGGGGAGGAATACTGCTAGCACATACACAGGGAGCAAGATCCTTGGCCTGGCTAAGACAAATGATGCAAAATACATTTGGATCCCGGGCCACGAGAAAAGGAGGCAAATTTTTCATTTACCTGCTGCCAGCCTCAGACTTCCTCTCACTCCGCCTCCTCCTCCAGCTGCCTGCCCTGCCTCATTTTCCCCCAGCTTTCCGCCATCCACAGCTGCCGTTGCCATTGGAAGTTAAGTATACGTAACGTAAACGCAAATTTAATGCTTGAAAAATTCGCTTAAATGGATTTAAGTGCCGCTTTCTTTTTGGCTTGCTTTCTGCCTTATTTTTTGCGTTGGCCCTGCCAGCCAGCCAGCCAGCCTCTCTGCCTGCCTGTTTTATCTTGGCCAGCAGATAAATGAAAATCTTCAAAAAGATGAAGTAGCGGTCGGCGAACAGCAACAGAGGCCAGGCCGAGAGTAGACTTTTGTGTTTATTGGGGCTACTTATCGACTGAGCACAGTCAAGTGAGCTTTGGCCCCCAACTTTGACCCATTTGAGGCTTAGGCTTTGGCCACATTGATAACACTGGGGCTTAGGGGGAGAGCAGGCCAATGCAAATATCCGCCAAGTAAACGAAATTAACAATTAAGTTTCGGGGGCAGAAACAAGAGCAAATTTAATTTCAATTATAAATCGAGCACCTTAAAACTCCTACTATCATCTACGCAAAGCCCTGCCGAATGCCGTTTTAAACCTAATTATTTGCAAACAAAATAATTCAATGTTTGCTCCCAGAGTCATCTGTCTTTTCTGCAACTTTTATGGGCGGGTAAACCGTGCATATAAACGTAAAATAAAAGAACAACTCAAGTTCTCCCCCCTTTGCTGCTGGGAGGACTGACTTTGTTTAGCTGCCTTTTATCTGGTTTATCTGGCCTATAATTTATATGCTGACGCATCATATAATCTTTATCCCGGAGCAGACAAAACAAAACAAAAAAAGCAAGAAAAAGCGAGAAGAAAAAAGAAACCCTTAACCTTTGCCGCTGGCATTTAAATTTAGAGCCCTATCGTGGGGCGTAAATCGATGCGGAAACTGCCCCCACCTTATGCCAAGAGGGAAATTTACGATTTACGGGCACAGCTTGCCACGTTCAACAAGCCGCATACATTTTTATGGCCAATTAAATTCCATAAGCCAGGCTAACCGTAACGAAAGCGAGCGGCCTCAGGATCTTTAGCCGCTGGCACTTTAAGTTCTTCCCTATTTCGGGGAAATCGATGCGATGCGATGCGATTCGAGGACCGATTGTGGTCACCAATGAATTTTTGTGTGCCTGTGTGTCTGCGTTAAGTGTGAAGTAATGAATATTAAAATGAAATTTCCAGGGGACAAGGACAAGCGCAGCGGCAGAAGCCACGCAGCCATCGACAGAGAGCAAATATTTTGACAGCTGTCAGTCGGGGGAAATGATTTCGCATTTCTGTTGCTTCCATTTTTGCCCGGCTTCCTTGGGCGGCAAGGCAAGTTTCCCGGGAAAAGCCCGCCCTCCTCTCGTAGGGGAAACCGAGGAGCTGGGGCAGGGGGCAGGGGGCTCATGCCAATGCCAAACTGATAGACAGGCAGACAACGTGCGACTGCCGCCTGACTGCTCTTTTAACACCAATTGCTTTTTAATGTATGCACGTCCTCGTCTCTCTCGTCGCTGCTCTTCGCTTAAAAAAAGGAGATTGTGAAAAAAGGAGAGGAAGAAGGCAAAGAAATTGATTGACATTTTTGGTGAGCAGACATTTCGTCCTATTTTATATGCAAATCAGCAAGATACACACGCTCGCACACACACACGGACACGGACACGGCACACAATGTCCTGGCGCACGAGCATGTCAACTGGCTTTGCGTTGACAGGACAATAATAACGTTAAAATGTCGGGCATTTATCGTGCCTTCGTTGCTCCTGTGACATGGTTTTGCTGTGTGTGTGTCCTGCTCTATTTGCAGCTAATTACACGAGGTCCTTTCTGGTCCTAGAAAAGCAGGTCAGGAGTCTGGCCAAGTTTATGCTTCCTCTTTAGTTTCTTTTGCTGCCACTGGCGTCTGCTCTGGATAGCTATAAGTGGTAATCAGCGAGCTTCGGTACTCCATTTTGTACAGATTATTTTGTACAAACTCACAGACGTCCTTGGGCACGGGATGCATATTCGAAAGACCTGCAACAATAGGGAATAAAGTTAACAGAAAGGGCACAATTGATCAGTGGCTTTTACCATTATCGAATATAAACTTTGCCACCGCTATTCCCACTTTTATGGCCACCTCACTGGCATCCTTGATGGGTGGATAGAGCGCACCGGCATCCAGTTGCTCCTGGGTTGTTTCGCCGGCCAGCGTGCGCGCCACCAGAGGATATATGGCATTGGGCAAATTCCGGGCCAACGAAGTAATGGCGCCAAGCGCGATGCCCGGATATGTTAGGCAATTGTTGGCCTGCGAGGGCTCATACCGTTTTCCGTTTATCACCACCGGCGGGAACGGTGAGCCGGAACAGAAGAGAACACGGCCCTGAAGGTAGTTTCATTAACAAAAAAAATCTTAGCTTTGACATCGCAAAACGAACCTCTGTATGGCTGTAGGCCTGCTCGGCGGTGCACTCCGACTTGGCAGTTGGATTCGAGAGGGCGAATACCGCCGGAAGCTCGTGGTTCTTGGCCATCTCCTTGAGGATATTCTCGGAAAAGAGGTTACCGTGGCCTGTCGCTCCCACAAGGATCGATGGCTTCAGTCTCTGGATTGTGGCTAGTAGATCGTTGGAGGGCTCCACGGGCTTGAGGAAACGTTCGGCCTGCTGGGGCGCATCGGTTCTATCGCAGGTTAAGAGCCCGATTTGATCCTGCAGGTATATATTCTTTGTTGCCTCATCGGGCGAAAGGCCACGATGCTCCAACTCGATCACGAGCATGTCTGCAATGCCCAAACAGGCGCTTCCTGCGCCCGCAAACATAAATATGGTATCCTCCAGTTTCCGGCCAGTGATCCGCTCAACGTTTAGAAATCCCGCTACTGCGGTGGATCCCGTGCCCTGGATATCGTCGTTGAAGAAGCAATAGTCGCTCTGGTACTTTTCCAGGAACCTGAGGGCATTGTGTGTGGAGAAGTCCTCGAAGTGGAAGAAGGTCTCGTGGCCATAGACCTGCACCGCCGCCTCCATGAACTCCTGCACCAGCTCATCGTACTCGGGACCTTTCACCCGGGGAATGCGAATGCCCACATAGAGTGGATCCTGGAGCAGTACCTGGTTATCCGTGCCCACGTCCAAGCACACGGGCATCAGTAGGGAGGGCGGCACACCGGCCAGGGCCGTGTAAAGGACCATTTTCCCCACGCTAATACCCATTGCATTGGCACCCATGTCGCCGAGTCCCAGGACCCTGCCGCCATCCGTAATGCAGATGGCCCGCACGTTGCGTTCTGTCCAGTTGTGCAACAGTTCCATGATGTGCCCCTTGTCGTAAATGCTAACGTACATGCTGTTGGCGAACTGGAAGTTCAATCCAAAGGTGTTCACCACATCGCCCATCGTCGGTGTATACACAATGGGCAGCACCTCCTTGATGTTCTCCCGGATGAAGCGATAGAACAGTCGCCGGTGCCGGTTGTGCAGGGAACTCAAGTACGTGTACCGGATGAGGTTGGCTGGTCGGGCATCAAAGTTCGTCTTGATCGCCAGCATCTGGTCATCCATGGAACGCACCGTGCAGGGTAGAAGGCCTTGGATTCCCAGACGCTGTCGCTCCTCCAGGGTGAAAGCGAGGCCCTGAAATATGCATTTCAAGCAGGTATAGTAAAAGATCAAAACCAAATCGTGATATAAAAAGCTTTGGCAATCTACTAACTAAGCAAGCAAGGCAATATCCTTTGGAATGAAACAGAATTTATGTAGTTTAATGGGTTGTCCCTCACCTTGTTTCGTCTGCCATCCATAATAATTCGCCAGTCGGGCCGCGGTATTTGATCCATGTCATCGTTGTAGCTGATTCTCCTGTGAAAACTGAGCAACGGACGCAAGGAAGGACGCCGAAAGGTCCTTAGCAGGGGACCCATGAATGTTATGTCCTAAAAAAATTTCGTAATTTTGATACAAGTTTTTTTGGTAGATTTGGTTTTAGAAAATTTGTATGTACGAACTGTAAAAAAATACACCAAACAGCAATTTCACATTCTCAGTCTGAAGTGGCCTACTTTTTCTTCTCTGGAAGCTTTTTATTTTGATCGCCAGGACTGGGATTTGGCTTTACATTGGGATATGACCACGTCTGGGCCAGGGAGCTGCCATGTTCCAGTTGGTACATGTTTTTGACCAAAAATCTGCAGAGGTCCTTGGGCTGCGGAGATATTTGCGCCTGACCTGCAGCACAAAGGATCTACATTAGATCTCCTCGCCAGTGAAACTATTTCTTACCTTTTTCAAATATATACTTGGTTACTTCATAGCCAATTTTGAAGGCCACATCCTTGGCCTGCTCCACCATTGGATATATTTGGCCATTCTCCAGTTCCTCGTCGGAGGGAAACTTGGATAGCTCGTGGGCGGCCACCAAGAAGATCTCGTCGGGAATCGTTCGGGGCAGGGCGGTGAGGACTCCCAGGACCACGCCGGGATAAGCAAAACAGTTGTTGGCCTGTCCGGGCGTCAGGCGTTTGCCATTGAACTCCACTGGCGGAAAAGGGGAGCCCGCCGAGAAGATGGCGCGACCCTGATATAGAATAATTAATTTTAAATTTAAATTGAAGAAAGGGGAATAATACCTCCGAGAATTTGTAGGCCTGTTCGGCTGTGCACTCTGCCTTGTTGGTGGGATTGGAAAAGGCGAAGATGCCGGGACGCTCGTGCTTCGCGGCCATGCTGCGGATGATTTTCTCATTGAAAAGTCCACCCACTGCTGTGGCACCCATTATGATCGAGGGACTGAACTTGTCCACCACCTCCTCCAGGGACTTTATCGGCTGCATGTCCTTGGCGAACGCCAGGATATCACTCGGTACGTTCTTCTTCTCCTTGGTTATCAGGCCGTCTTGGTCGCAGATGTAAATATTCTTCGCGGCCTCCTCTTCGCTGAGACCGCGCGACATCAGCTCCTTCTTGAGCAGACCGCATATGCCCATGGCGGCGCTGCCTGCTCCCACGAAGAGGATGACGTGCTCCTGCAGCGGCTTCTTGGTCATTCGCTGGATGCCCAGCAACCCGGCCAAGCCCACAGCAGCCGTGCCCTGAATGTCGTCGTTGAATTTGCAATAGCTATCCTGATACTTTTTCAGAAACTTGAAGGCGTTCGGCGTGGAGAAATCCTCGAAGTGGATGAGGGTCTTAGCGCCAAAGGTCTGCACCACGGCCTGCATGAACTCGTCCACGAAGGCTTCGTACTCCTCGCCCTTGAGCCGCTTCTCGCGCAGACCAATGTAGAGGGGATCCTCGTGGAGCAGGGGGTTCTCGGTGCCCACGTCCAGGCAAATGGGCATGAGTTTACACGGCGGAATGCCAGCCAAGGACGTGTACAGATCCATTTTGCCAATGGATATGCCCATTCCATTGGCTCCCAGGTCGCCCAGGCCCAGGATACGTTCGCCGTCGGTCACGCAGACGGCCGAAATCTCCTTACACTTTGGCCAATTCGAAAGGACCTGCGCCATGTGGCCGCGATCGTGCTTTGTTATGTACACCCCGGTTATCTCCCGGTACAGCATCCCGTAGATGGTGCAGGCCACGCCCACCGTCGGCGTGTATATAATGGGCAGGACCAGGGCTATGTGATCGCAGACAAACTGGTAGTACATCCGCTCGTTGCTCTGCCGCATGGACCTCAAGTACCGGTATTTCTCCACGTTCGTCTCAAACGAATGGAAGTTCGTCTCGATGGCGTACATCTGATCCCGACAGGAGCGCACGGAGGCGGGCAGAAGACCATGGATGTTCAGCCGCTGACGTTCCTCCAAAGTGAAGGCCAGGGCCTGCAAGGGATGGAATCAGAATCACTGTCAAGGAAGGAAGTCTCTGTGTCCCACCTTATTGTACTTCGCGGAGAAGACAATATTCAGTGGCGTTCGGATTGTGTCGTGTGAGAAGTTTGCTCGTTGTTGACCCTGCTCCGCGTTGGGCTGGCTATTCCCGTGAGGTGTCTTGGCCATGGTTGTCATTCGGTTGAGTCCCCAGTTGAGGGTCCTGAGGAAGCTCATCGTGCTGGTGTAAGAATACTAACATGAATTTGGATTTATGGTGCAGTTTTCTGTATGTGTTCGGCTTGAAATAATTAAAAACAAAAATGATATCCCTTTCAAAGCTACTTCTGGCTGTACAAATGTATAGCTGCTTAATTGATTACGACAACATTACGATCTTACTATTAAAATAAAAGGAAGTTAAGACCCTAAAAATAGCGCTATAGGTCAATGGCCAAGTCAGAGGGGCGGGCTAATTTGCATGAGGCCAGAAAATCAGTTCCGTATCTATCACTCATTATGCATTATTATGGAAATCTCTTCGGTAACTGCTTTTGTTGTTGTCTCCCCGGCCATTAGGGGTTGTCAGTGTCGAATGCCCAGTGGCCGGGACAAAAGGAGCTGGCCAAGTCAACACAAATGACTCTTAGCGCGGCCATCAAAGGATTTGCTCGGGCTTTGGCACAAAAAATAAAAAGTTGTCCAGCCACTGTCCTTTGTCCTTTGTCCTCTCTATGTGTGTTCTTTCGGGCTTGTTTGTGCTCTGCTCCTGTTTTTGTTGTTGCTGTTGCCTTACTAATTGTGCCAAATTAGTTGACAACTTAATGTTGTAAAAATTTCAGCTAAATGCCTCAATCTTTTGTTAATGACATTGACAGCGGTGCAACTTTTTGCGACTTGACTTTGGGTTCCAGGACTCCAGGGCCTTGGGCACGTGACATTGCTGGCAGGAGTACGTGACACTGTCAGTGTCAAATGTGCAAGGACATGGCCGTGGAGCCGGTCGGTCGGTCCTTCTGCTGTACTGTATTTACTTTCCGGCCCTTGGATTCTGGCCCCCATAAATTAACTTTCTCTTTGGGATTGTTGTTGTGGCTGTTGCTCTGAAATTATAATAGTTTAATTAGTTCATTTGTTGCCTAACTGCTGCTGACAGTTTCATTAGGCTTTAATTAACTGCCAGAGCCCCTGCTAATCAATGTACACACGGCGTATACTCAATCTCGTGCCCGTTTTCGTCTACTTGCAGATCATGTCAAGGACTTCAGCTGCGGCCCGCTGCACTACAAGACCTTCTACATGGATGAGCGCAATAATGCGCTCTATGTGGGCGCAATGTAAGTATAACTAATTAGTTGGGAAATTGAAATGGAAAACCCCGCAGCACAGCGACGTCTGAGTGGTTAGAAAGAGGGTATAGGGTAAAGGGTACAGGGTGTGCCTTAATACTCTCCCACAGAAATATTTCACTTTGAATTATTGATACAATCAGTTATTAAAATACTTCAATATATATTTAAGTCAAAGTACAGAACCCTTTAATGTAGAAAAATTCGTATAATTTTCGGTAAACTTCCCCTTCCGGCTGACGGCAATTAGAAACTTCCGCTTTCCGCTTTGGGACACTGGAAGGTCGGGGGTCGTCCCTACTTGGCAAACCCGAACGCATTTGGGACTGCATATTTCATTTTTCCAGGGCTCCTGGCCACACTGTCGGCATACATAATTATGAATTAATGCCGCCACCGGCAGAGTCTGCCCCTTGCCACCGAAATTTGACAACGCTCCCGTTCCCGCGTCTCCTCATTTGTCTGTGGCAAGTTGAACACGGCCACATTTTCACAGTTTGCGGTTTTTGCAGGAGGGCGAGGGCTGAGCACTGACGAGGAGATGGTCGCCTAAGAGCGGGCAAACAAAGTAACCAAAATTACCACTTGACTCGTGGAGGAGACCCAAGCAGCCAGGCAGCCGGGCGATCCACCAACCACAGCTGGCGGCTCTCGTCAGCGATTGCCGTGGGGCCAGCTCCTAGAGAGCGCCCCGGCAGGGAAATGAAGATTAATGGTCTCCGGGTTGACGAAGGGGAAGAGAGAGCACCCGAAAAACTCGGCAGTGTCAGGAACTACATAAAACACACTGCCGCCGCTGTTACTGCCACTGGCCGCCCTTTGCATTTTCCTTTTGTTTTCCGCGGCGCCGCAAAAGTTTCGAGTGGTCGGATGGCGGCGCTTAAAGCCGCCTGCGTCTGCCCGGCAATATTGCCACATTCGACATATCAATCAATCAGGGCACACTGACTGCAATAAGTACGCTGGCAGGCCCGACAGTGCCGCACAGCAGGTGTGGGTTTGTGCGCGCGACAACAATTTTTCAACCCGAAAACATATAAAAGAAAAGCAGGAGGAAAATGTCAATGAGCTGGAGCTTACGGGGGCCAGACAGCTGGCAACTGGTGCGGCATTAACTTATCGCATGAGGTGGCACGAGTTCGGGATTAACTCGAGTCTCGGGGGCTGACAAAGTTTTCCTCTCTGCCATGCTAATTCATTTCCTTGTCTCTTTACCTTTCTTTCTCTAGGGATCGCATCTTTCGGCTCAATCTGCGCAACATCAGCCAATCGATTTGCGAGGTAAGATATAGTCAAGAATATATATCTGGTATTATCTTTACAGAATTATGAGTGGTCCTTGACCTAAATTCCATCTCCTTTTGTTTGCCGTTGTGGCCCTAATAAATTCCATTTCCCTGGAATATAATTCATGCCTTAGGAATGCATAGAGTAGGGAAATTCTTTAAGCCGCTGCTGCATTTGTGAGTGACCCAACTTGTCACTGACAGCCAGCAATTGCACTTTAATGATTCCATCTTCAACTATCAATATCCGCCTCTGTCCGTTCAACCGTTTTCCGCCACTTTTTTTTTGTCGTCCCTGCGTCCTTGCAAGCCGGCAGCCCAGTGCACTATCGCCACCTCCTGAGACGTAGCAAATGCTTTTAACAGCAATTATTTGTGCTGACTTCTGGGCGGGCGGAGGACGGCCAACGGCCAACGGCCAAAAGGAATCCCATTTGAAGCCGGCAGCACTTAGACTTGCCCGGCGGTGCCTTTGGAGCGGCAAAAGGACTGACACTTTGGGCAAGTGGAAATAAAAGTGGAAAGTGCATCCTCGCAGCCACCGGATATTGTGTCTATATGTCAGGCATAAAAATTGTCAGTCGATGGCTCTTTCGCCCCCTCATTGATTTGTGGCTTTCACTTAGGCAAAAGTATTTGCAGCAAGACAAACTCCAAGAGGGGGATTCATTGTCGATTCAAGTGCCGCCTAAAACGAGGGAGACAGCGAAAACGAATCGAATTAAATAAACAAATGTCCAACGTGAGCCACATACCGAATAACAATAATAAAAAGTAAAAGGAATCCGAGGAAAATACTGCGAGGACATGCGAGTCTACCCAAAAAATGCTGTCTGGCGCGTGCCTTCGGTTGAGCATCCGCAGCATCGGATTCCAGCACGGTTTCAATAAACTTGGCCAACATAAATTTCAACTCGATGCCATTTTTCATTCTTCCAGCGCGACGTCCTCATCCTGGAGCCCACCGGCTCGGATATCCTCAACTGTGTGTCCAAGGGCAAGCGGGAGGTGAGTCGCGAAATAATTGCCATTAACCCAATGTATCCAATCCCAAAGCATGTGCAAAATTTTGTCTATCAATAAAACCAATGAATCTGTGAACCAAACTCATGCCTCGGCCTCGCCCTTTTCCATTTTGCATTTCGAAAACTCACACACTCCACGCGAAAAAACGAAACACTCTTTGATTTCCTTGAACCTATGATTTTGCTAACATTTACTACAATTACACAATTACCAAACAAAAATCGAATGCAATGCCACCCCGTATTCTGGGGCACTTGACAAGAAGGTGGAGTGCCGCAATCACATAAGGGTTATTCAGCCGATGAACTTCAACGGCCAGAAGCTGTACGTTTGCGGGACCAACGCCCACAATCCCAAGGATTACGTAATAAATGTAAGTGAGCTGGAGAAAAACTAATTAAAAAAAGGATATTTCAGCAGTGGAAAATATTCATAAAAACTTTCTAGCATTGAAAGTGAATACATGCCATTTGCCATTTGAAATATTGTAACTCTAACAACTTGACTGACTTTTCATACAAGTTTAAAGTTTTAAATAAAGTTTAGACTGCATACAACATAAAACATGCAGAAGTCCTCGACTTAAATAATTTTTCTGCAAACCAAAAACTTTCGATTTAACAAATTTGAAAGGCAAAATAAGGGATTTTCCAAGGGACTTCATCAATGTGCCTAATTGTGAATGTCAGTCAAGTTTTGAAGTTCATTTCAGCCAGCGGGCGGCCAAAATTAAAGTCAACTAATGCGCTTTTCGCTCTGCTCTCTTTCTCCTTCTTATTCCCTTTAACCCCCCAACATTCAAACATTCAAACACCCAAAACACCCAATACACCCGAAAACCCCCATTTCAACCCTTAGGCAAACTTAACACATTTACCCAGATCCCAGTACGTGCCCGGCATCGGCCTGGGCATTGGCAAGTGTCCCTACGATCCCGCTGACAACTCAACCGCCGTCTATGTGGAGAACGGAAATCCCTTCGGTTTGCCCGCCCTGGTAAGTTCAGACCCGAAAGCGGAAGTGGAATAAAAGTAAGGATAAAGGAAGGCACAAATAAAAAGAAAAATGTCAATTGTAATAAAATTACAAAAGTAAAGGCCCGGAGATGGGAAGAGGGAAGTTGGCAAAGTTGTGTTTGGGGCGCGCAGGCAGGAAAATTTTAAAGACAGAAAAGACGGTAGAAAAGGCAGCAATAAAGCAGCTGAAATTAAATTAGAGCAGGGCACACACACAGAGACATACAGAGAGGTAGGCACGTGCGTACACTTTGTGCGTAATTGTGTGCGTGCGTGCCTTGGCTTACTGGGCGTATGCGTGATGTTCGGGCCTTATCATCAGTCGCCGCTTGCTAACCACGATTGTGTCTCTCGTTCTCGTTCCTGTTTCCGCTTCCCGGCTCCCGCTATTCCCCTCACCAACTGCAGTACGCCGGCACGAATGCAGAGTTCACCAAAGCGGATTCCGTCATATTTCGCTCGGACCTCTACAATCTGACGAATGGACGCAAGGAGGCCAACTTCAAGCGGACCGTCAAATACGACTCCAAGCTGCTCGACAGTAAGTTAAGGCCATTGAAATAATTTAAAAGAAATTTGTTACTTATGTAAGAAGAGGTTTCTTCAAAGCCTCTTAAGGAGTTTGTCTATTTCTAACTTTATATTTATATTTTATTTATATTTACTTCTTCCTCAAACCCTTTTCAGAACCCAACTTTGTTGGCTCTTTCGAGATCGGCGAGTTTGTGTACTTCTTTTTCCGGGAACATGCCGTGGAGTACATCAACTGCGGCAAGGCGGTTTATTCCCGTGTGGCCAGGGTTTGTAAAAACGATCGTGGTGGCAAATACATGATCAGCCAGAATTGGGCCACGTATCTGAAGGCGCGCATGAACTGCAGCATTTCGAGCGAGTTTCCCTTCTACTTCAACGAGATACAATCGGTGTACAAGATGCCCACGGACGACACCAAGTTCTATGCCACGTTTACAACGAATACAAATGGTCTGATTGGATCGGCAGTATGTAGCTACGACATCGGGGATATCAATGCGGCCTTTGATGGTGAGTTTTACCCAAAGAAAACTAAAGAATGAGAAATCAAAAGTCAGAGATACACATAATGTGTCAGTTTCTGTTTTACGTTTTCAAAAGGAATCTGATTAATTAATTTAAATACTAAAAGGAGGGAATAAAGTAAACGTTTCTGAATTTTTAAGAAAGCCTGAAGTATAACAAGATTCATACTTTTCCTGGAGTATTTCTCATATTTGCTTTCCCAAGTAAATTCCTAGAATTAAACAAGACTTTTTTCCTTCGAGTGTGGTCATGTGGGTAGGTCGGCTTGTGTGATTTATTGCGCTGTCCATAATTCTTGAGGGGGATTCCCATTTTGCCAGTGACTGCGGATGAAATTACGCGCACAGGTGGAGACCTTGTCCCTGGAATTTGAGCGTTAAATGGTGCGCATTGATGGTGGCACCACCCACAGGACCGCTGCCAGGTCCTGGCACACATATCCCACCTCCTTTTATGGAAACAGTCTCACATTCGCCTCGAATTTCTTGCGCGCGAGCTGCCTCTTTAACTTCGAGGGACCCTGGGTCCCTTTCGGTCCAAGTAATGAGTACCACGGCCAACACTTTTTTCACCCAACTTGGCCCGGAAAGTTCATTAACACCGTAAAGTTGTTGGTCTGGGTGTGTGGAGCGGTGCCAAGACTGACAGGCAGACAATCAGGCAGACAACACACAGACGCAGTCGCACTGCCGGAGCCACAGGGCAAAGTGTTGTAAAAAATCTGGCATACACTTAAAATTCATTACGAAAAGTTTGCGGGCATGTGGCACAGACAGCGGCGAGTGTGATAAAAAAAATAATATAAAAATAAATGTGGAAAGCCACAGCAATTAATTATGGCAACAAACGATTATGCGGCCGCACTCGAAGGCCAGGCTATGATTCTTAAATTGCATTTTATCCTTGTCAGCCAGGACTGTGAATGTAATAACCAGATGCCATGGCACTTTAAAAAGTAATTAAGATAGTGCTACTAGAAAGCTTTAAATTATAGTGAAGATATCCAAGCTGATAATCAACAATAAGTTTGAAATGGGAAACATATCAGACATCTCTTGGAATTTATTTGAAGTTCACTAAATGCTGATTTAAAATTCAATATATTTCTAAGTCTAGTATTTAAGCTACTTTTATTTTAAACCAAACTTATCACTAGTAAAAATAATATATACTACTGGTTATAATTCATTAACCTCGGCTATTCATGAAATGTTAATGCAGAAACCACTTCGCATATACATGAAAGCTGCGGCAATGATTCTTAAATTGTATATTTTATATTTACCGAGTGCGAGTGCCACAAATCAGCACTCGCACCGCACTGACACACATAAATTAAGTGCAGCCCGGCACTCAACTCCGCACTGACACCTTCCTCCCTCTTTTTTTACCCCCCCTCGCCGCATCCAGGCAAATTCAAGGAGCAGGCCACCTCGAACAGCGCCTGGCTGCCCGTGCTGAACTCCAAAGTGCCGGAGCCACGTCCGGGAACTTGCCACAACGACACCGCCACGCTGCCGGACTCCGTGTTGAATTTCATCCGCAAACATCCGCTAATGGACAAGGCGGTCGATCATGAATTTGGCAATCCGGTCTTCTTCAAGCGGGACGTCATCCTCACCAAGCTGGTGGTGGACAAGTAAGTGAGAGCCGTATTCATTAGCGCTGCCAGCCAGTTGTCTGCCGGCCTGGCACGGAGCCAGTCGCATGGGAGTATCCTTGTTGACATTTGTAGGGTTTATACACGAGTATATATGGGGTTACACGTGGAGAATTAACTTTATTATTTCAAAAGGGGAGTTGTAGAATTTTCTTATATTTTTTCAAAGCATTTAAGCTCCAGTTTTTTTCTTTTAATTGATTTCAAGGCTCATCTTTCAAGCTAAGACGTCGGTTTATTATCCTCTTCAATTATTTCTAGATAGCCTTAAACATAATCGGCTCTATTATTTTTTCAGTAGTGCACAGACTCCTGGGCTGGCTCTGTCCTGACAGTTGTTCTGGCAGCGAAAAATGTTTTGTCTTGGCCGGAACTTGTGAACAAAGTGCCGCAGGATGTGTTTTCAGTTAAGCGCTTGCCACTGACGCTGCTTTTCTTTTTTTTTTTCTTCTCTCCTCCCGTGACGCTGTTCCCGCAGGATACGGATCGACAAGCTGAACCAGGAGTTCCTTGTGTACTTTGTGGCCACAACCTCGGGCCACATCTACAAGATAGTGCAGTTTATGCACTACGGCCAGCGGCACTCCAACCTGGTGGACATCTTCGAGGCCTCGCCGCACAACGAGCCGATCCGGGAGCTGACCCTCAGCCACAAGACGGGCTCCCTCTACCTGGCCACCGATCACCAGGTGAAGCAGATCGACATGGCCATGTGTGCCCGCCGCTACGACAGCTGCTTCCGCTGCGTCGCGGACCCGTACTGCGGCTGGGACAAGGAGGTCAAAGCCTGCCGCCCCTACCAGCTGGGTCTGCTGCAGGATGTGGCCAACGAGACGTCGGGCATCTGCGACACGAGTGTGCTGAAGAAGAAGGTGACCTCCTCCTATGGCCAGACACTGCATCTGTCCTGCTTCGTCAAGATGCCGGAAGTGCTGCGGAAGAAGCAGACCCGCTGGTACCATCACTCCACGGAGAAGGGACGGTGAGTTAGTCGGTTTTTTGGCATTAAACATATCCTTGCATATCCATTACTTGGCGTCCTTAAAGTGAATTTAATACCGAGAGACTATTGCGCGGGTAAACCTCTCATCACCCCTCTCATCTATCTGAATCTAAAATCTGTGGGAAAATTGAAGACGAATATTGTTCGGGGGAAATGGAAAAGCGTAGCGCTGCTTCATCTCACTTAGCCGTGCCAATGCTGCGGTAAATTGACACTTTAAAATGTGCTCCCAGACTGCTTTTTGGCGTTTACGCCGCTCAAGTAATGGAAAAACTTTCAACTTTCGACGCGTCTGACGGTGGGGGGGGGACCCAATAATAGTCGCAGCATTCGCCAGCGTCTGTGTGCCTCGCGCACACAGTTTATATTGATTTTTATTGTGCGTTTCCAATGCGAATGCGAATAGAAAATGGAAAATCCCCTGCGCCATATCGCGGCAGCCATCTCCATAGCCATCTCTATGGCCATCTCGCAATCTCTGTCTCACCGTCTCCCATCTCTGTCTGGCAGCTACGAGGTGCGCTACACGCCCACCAAGTACATCGAGACGAACGAGGGCGGCCTGGTGCTCCTGGCGGTGAACGAGGGCGACGGCGGCCGCTATGACAGCTACTTGGATGGCACCCTGCTCTGCAGCTACGGCGTCACCGTGGACGCGCACAGGTGAGTGAGTCACGAAAGTGACGAGGACGACAGGGTAGCTTCCTAAATGGGAGGTACTTCTAGCTTAATTTTTAAATTCCTATTTATTTATGAAGAATATGGTATGCTTCTTGTATAGAAATATGTTTTTCCTTCGTCTTTAAAATTGTTAATTAAAAATTTCCCGTTAAATATTCAGTGGGTTATAAATTTGTATGTGATAATTTTATTGAACAAATCAATCCTTCGTCTTTAAATTTGTTAATTAAATATTTCCCATTAAATATTCACAGTGTGTCATACATTTTTAAGTTTTAATTTTTTGAACAAATCAAAATCAAGTCAAAAATTCATTTATTTATTTATTCTAAAGTTCTGTGCTAGATAGTATTCAATACTTCAGCATACTTAATTAAAAACAAGAATACCACTTGAAATATATTATTTAGTCTTGTGGGAAAATAGCCAAATTGGCAACCCTGGGTCCAGGACCCATCAACTCCAGATCCCGCTGGCTAATTTCCGTGAAAATGTCAATAACTTATTGTTCACTTTCCCCCCCACTTAGATGCTCGCCGCCATCGCAGAAGCAGGACTACCAGAAAATCTACTCGCACTGGTGCAATGAGTTCGAGAAATACAAATCGGCCATGAAGCAGTGGCAGGCCAAACAGGAGGTGCGTATCCCTGGGGTCCCTGGGAATAATACATATAATTTTGGGATGGGCGCCAGCTGCCGTTAATTGTTTTAATTAATTTTTCAGGCGTCAGGTGTGGGGGTGCTTTTTGAGTTTTAATTATTTTGTAATTTGCTGGCAGAGATCTAAGTGCTTTCCTCCCGCTCTTTTCGCCCCCTGTTTTTCCGTTTATTAGCAATGCGGCCTCAAGGATAAGGCAGGACCAATCAGCAGCAACGACGGCAAGCACGTGAACGATGTGTTCAGCAACGATGCCTTGGTCTGACCCAGAAGTGAGTATCCTTGGGAGTTGCCCGAAAATAAGCAACACATGCTGTCTCTGTGCCCCTGCATAATCAGTGAGTGTGCCGACAAAAAATCGTTCTGCAATCAGGAATGTGAAAGTTGAAAGTGAGGAGAAAGTAAAACGGAAATCAGGAAAGTAGGGCAATGTTTTTTATATATTATTTGTGAAGTCACTGCATTAAGTCTTCAATTAGGAACGCTATTCATACACGGTTTCCAGAGTCTTGTCAAGTATTTAAAGTAAAATTTAAGGTAATACTTCTATACTTAAACTACACATTCCTGAGTGCCAGAATGATTTTTCGGTGCAGCAAACCATCATCACCAGTCCCACCATAACCAGTAGCTGTAGTTCTGGCCGTAGACCCTGACGAAATCTAACCAAAAATGTCCTTTGTCCAATCCCCCCGGCTGCCGCTGATGCCCCTCGAAATCGAATTGTCCAGCGTACTTGTACAGCTTTGAGTTTCTGTCGTCGTCGTCGTCGTCGGAGGGCGTGGCCACCGCCCACCGCAAATTGTACATTTTCGTGTTCGTGCTTACCATATTTGCTCGCTTCTAAAGTTTCTAGTTAAAATGTAAATGTAAGTTGAGTGCCCATGTAAGACAACCCACACTCTCCCCCCCCTGTTCCCACCGACCACAAGGACTCACTTTCTATATCCGAATACATCCATATATCTAAACATATTTGCTTTATTCGGATGTGTTTTGTTTGCAGGCGCAGCAGAGGAGCAAAACCAAACAGAGTGAGCACCACCCAAGAAATCCATGTGGAGAACATCTATGAGAATGTGACAAGGGCCGACAAAGAAAACTGAAAGAAAAACAAGAAACCAAACAAAAAGGAAAAAGAAGAAAAAAGAAGGAAAAACCACTACAAAGACTGAAATTTTTAAGCTTTTAAAATCGACAATATTTCCATTAATTTCGATGCGTTTTTTGTCATTGTTTCGTTTCGTTTTTGAGATGTTGTCAGCGTCTAACTGAATGATTTTCGACATATTAACTAACTGATATACAAAGATGGAGTAAACGAGAAAAGTTACTAGCAAAAGGATCCTGCCATAAGTCAAATGGAAATTACGGTTTTACACTCACACAGAAGACACTCACGACACTATTTCTACTTCGAGCTAAGGTTAAGGATAATCTAATCTACAGATACAGCAACCGAAAAAGATACAGATACAGATACCGACACAGATGGAACTGCAACCACCTAAGCGAGAATCTGACCCAAGGCAAAAAGTATTAACGTAGCTCACAGCTGATGAGGCGCAACGATTTGATTTTGATTTCGATTTGGTTCGGTTTCCGAGAACTCGTTCGGGCTCTTGGGGTTGGGAAGATCTTAAACGAATTTGTATATTACTTAGCAATATTTGTTCGACTAAACTAGCGTAAGTCACACCCACACTCACACAACACAACTAGCTGCCCCTGTTTAGGTCATAGACAAGTACGGATACGGAACCAACTTATAACGATAGCCAAAACGAACCGGAAGTAGGCGGAGGAACGGGAAACGTTGGACGCACAGTACACATACACGTTCTATATGTATAATCGGCGGCGATTTGTAAATAGGAGGGCCTTAGTCGATAAGTGAATCAGCATTAATTTAGTTTTTTACTCGGCTCCGATGATTTTGATTTGGGATTCTCGATTCGGCATTAACTCGCTCTTGTATAGAAGGTGCGTTGGCCTAATGTTTACGATAAGCAATACATAGTTACATATATATTATATGCGTATGCGTAATATGAAGACATATAGTTATAGACACATGAAGTTACTGCATTGAGACCAACAGCTCATGATACTTACCCGAACGTAGCCTAGGTAAGTCGGTGTGGCAAATAGATACGTTTTTATTAAATACTACTGGCGAAACTCCATTCACGCACATACCCGGAAAATCACTTGAAACTGCCGTAATATATAGAAAAAGGGAATCTTGGAAAAACTAAGCGCTTCACAGAACTGGAACCCGATATTGTAGGTATTTGCAGCAGAAATGTTTGAATCAAAGAAAAATCCAAATCGTAAACATTACTCTCTCACCCCACGCACACCACTCGAAATATTTTTCTAAAGGTTTTCTCGGCAAACTTTTTAATGTTTTCATCTTAGGATTTACCCAACAAGACGAAACAAAGATAGCAAACATTTTAGCATTGCATACGGGCAGTGCCATTGCCATTGTACATGAAATAAACCAAAACCACAGGAGAAAAACTATTCGAAAAGTATATATTTAAAAGCTACTAATGCTCTGAGCTTCTAACTTTAATGGATGAAATGTTTTTGCGTTGCCTTTAGTAGAGTTTTTCCGTTCGAATGTTTATTGTAAATAATTTAAAGATTATGTGAAATGTTTTGTATGACAATCACATGATGTTGAGTAAAAGAAAAACAAATAGACGCGGCCAGAGAGAATAAACAAATGAAAACTCGGAAAAACACGCAGAAAAAATGAATCAAATTGCCATTGCGGTAATTCAAGATGGAAATTAATATTAATTGAGTACTTAACGAACAATTCATTGTAAAAATATTAATACAAGGTAAATAAATATTCGCGGTAAATATATATATATATATACATAAATAGATAAACGACTTTTACAAAGTATTCATACAATAAAAGAAAATTTGCGCTTACAAATAATTCGAATACGCCCAATTAAGGTTCCATTCGAACAATTTCAAACGCAGATCGGTCTACGAGCTATCGAAATATTTCCGGAAAACAACAAAATCAGAAAAACAGAAACAAAGTAAGAAAACAAATTAGGTGTAAACACATAAAAGTAAAATGCAGTAAATAAATGTGATAAGATTCTTTAATAAGCAAAACATAAAAGTTTGGTCTTTTATTGCGGGAGGCGACTGTAGGGAGGGGAAGCCAAGGAACCGATTTCGAGTCCAACTGTACTTGCTCAGAGTCGAATTCGAGTTCGAATGGAATAAGCTCGAACAAAGAATAAGAGCGGAAAGAGAGAGCGAGTCTAATCAGAGTATCCAAAAACTTAGTTATACAGGCCGACTTGGGAGTACTCTTTTTGAAATAAAAAATTATTTTTAAATGGTAAGTACTAATATCCTTCCATGGAAAGTACACATATGTTTGTATTTATCATTTGAATTAAGTAATAGATCTTCTTAAATCTATTCATCCAGAATATTGCCAATAAGTGTAGCCATCCTTAAACCATAAACCAAATATTCTAGTCTAATAAATACATATTTTTCTCGAGTATTTTGTCATAAGAAATGTATGTATTTTAGTAGTCAAATTTAAAATCCATTATAAGGGTATTCAAGCTACACCATTACACATTATTATAGCAGTAAAAATATATAATTTAATCTCTCCCAGAAAAACCAACTGGGCAGTAATAAACAAACCGCCGAGCGAAGAAGAGCGTGCAAAACCGACTTAATAAGAAATGTTATAAGCCGAAAATCTAAAAGAAATAATGTCAACCTTAGAGCTTGTGTTACAATTTCTCCTTCTGGGAGTGGTGCTGGTTTCTGGACATTTTCGCTCTCCCAGGGCCGTGAAATATTCCCCGGAGCTGATAAGCGAGTTACGAGACTTTCAAAAACTGATCCCAAGTGTCACCATCGATGAGATCGTCGCCGAGCACATGATTACGGATTCCGGCTTTCGCAAAGCCGTAAAATTTTTGCGCAGCTCCGATTTCAAGAGGTTCCAACAGCGCACAGAGTCTCTGCCCGAAGTTGTAGATCTGATTAATTTTGTGCACCTCAATGATACGACCTTGCGAAAGAGGCGGAGTCATTGGTATCATCAAAAGCCTCATCAGTCTTATAAAAGTCATGACTTGAGCAGCAGACATCGTCGATCGCTGGGCAATCCAATTAGCGAGGAAATTGTCTTTGTCCTACTCCAGCCGGCTGCAGGTTCGAGGCAATTGAGCTCCTTCACCAGCTTTGTGCAGGAATTACTCACTCATCTGCCCCGTGATCGGTTTGTGGCTCTGATCAATGAGAAACGCCAGAAAAGTGATATTTTCGCCAAGTTCTATCAGGCCCTGAAGAGTCCAGAATTCAAAGCGAAATGCGAAGCTGCTTGGGTAAGGTTTTTAATCTCTAAAGGCACTGAGTCACTGGCCCAGATTTACTATCTCAGCGTTTGTAAATATTTAACAATAAATCGTGGAAGTCACAGCATTAATTAATTGAGATGTCATTGACTTGGTGAACTAGAAATATATGCTTGAAATACTACTTAGATTAAACAATTCTCATAAAGACAGCAATCATTATTATTATTTTTTTTTTTTTATTTTTTTTTATTATTATTTAATTTTAATTTTCTCAATTATTAACACCGAAACCCCCTTTAATTTCAGACCACTGCGAACGTACAAGGCGTAATTCAAGAACTGTCAGGCCATCAAATCAATGCACAGGATCTCAAAACAATTGGCTACGATGTCATCTCCTGGGGTCCAGCTTAAGCAGAAAATTCCTTTTGTAATTCAATTCAAATTAAATCTGGGGATGTCTCAGACATGGTTTCCAGTGATTGAGTGTCGGAGGGACAGAGTCAAATGCACCTGATGCGCTCTCCAAATATGTGGCTAATGAAAATTCCAGCCACGCTCTCTATTCAATGCCAAAAAGCTAGCCGATAAACGATCCCCGGGAAATGCAGTAAAAAACCTAAGCAAATAATTCATTGTGACAAAGGGAAAAGCGACACACACGGGGCCGGGTTGCATTTCATTTGCAGTATTGATAAATGGAATGGAATATCATGCTTTCGCTCAGACGCACACCTGTCAAAGCCAGACGTCACAAACACACTCACTCGGGCACATTCGGGCAATTTAATTTGTCTGCATTTTTGTTGTGGCTGTGTTTTCTACCATTTTATGGTGGTTGTTTCAATTATTTTATTGTTGTACGGCGATAGTTTGGACTGCAGTCACAGGAGAATTCAGAGCCACCAGCTCACACGAGCGTAACACACTCGGAAAAATTTGTATCAAAATTCCTATTGTTAGAAATTAGCATGAGAAATTTATAAGATTTAATCAAGAGGTTTTAGTAATCTAGCAGGGTAACTTTCAGAATTTCAACTAGCAGGAGCCTATTTATCTTTAGTTTACTTATCTTGAGGTTAACTAGCAGGAGGTTAACTATTAAGAGGTTAACTAGCAATAGGATATCCCTAGATGAAGGTTGACTAACAAGAGTTTAAGTAGCAAGAGCTTAATAACCGGAAGGTTAACAAGCATTAGGCCAACTAAAAGGACGTGAAATAGCAATAGGTTAAGTCGAAGATTAACTAAATGCAGGTTGACTAACAGGAGATTAAGTAGAAGAAAGTTAACCAGCAGGATCTTATAAACAGCAAGAGATCAACTAACAGGAAGTTAAGTAGCAGGTGACGAACTTGGAGGTTAACTTATAGAAATACTTTCCAAATTACAAATTAGAGAATCGTTTTTCCACCCAACTTTTAATTTTCTGCACTCCAGACTTTCTCTCAGTGTCCTACGTTCACATACATGTACATACGTACGGCTACACAGCATGAGTTGACACATGAAAATTGCATGCAATTAATTGCCCGCTGGCGTTCTTGCACTCCGACTTGGGTTCGAATCGAAATCAATATGCGAAGGACTGGGCCAACAACTGTTATTAGACATGATATGCCATGCAATTTGCCCCCAACTGGAACCCATTCGATGTCCTTCGCTCCCTTTAATCATGGTCTCGAGGCAAGTACAGGTTCTAAATGTTAAGCTGGTAGTAATTTTGTGACTCCGTGGAAGCAATCTTCCGCTCCTGCATGCAGTAGACTTCCTCGGTGTGCAGCAGGTAGCTGGAATTGTACATCTTCGACTTGATGTACTCGATGGGATTCTCTGGTCGCGGCCACAGCGTTGCCAGGCCGCGGCGAAAGGCGTAGGTGAACACGGCCTCCGCCATGTGCAGGCTGATGCATTGAATCTTTCTCATCGGCGGGAAGACGTTCCGCATGGCCAAGTCATTCGGCCAAACCATGTGGGCCAATCGCTCGGCGGCCACGCAGAAGGTTTCGTCCGGAACGGTGGTGAAGCCGGCCAGCATTACGCCCAATGTTAGGCCAGGAAGAAGGATGTGGCTGCTGCAGTATCCCG
>VNJV01017981.1:0-54506 GCA_008042635.1 Drosophila nikananu | reverse complement strand
TTGTTGGAGGCAAATCAAAGTCAAAGTCTGCGAAAAATGTCTTTTAAATTGATGTAAAGAGATTGCTATTGATCAATGAAATAATTTATGATAGAAGGAAATTATAGGATTATATAAATTATATATATAATACCAGCAGAAAGCCACAGCAGCTATGGCTGTTATTCATCCTGTAAACTAATTTATAATTAGGTACAAATAAATAAATATATATAGTAAAATATAAATATAAATATAATATATATATATAATAAAGTATATGGTATAAAAGATAATAGAATAATAATTATATCGTTATATTACTTAATGATATTAAGATAAACAAATAAAAGTTTGCAGTTTTAGTTTTGTATACTAGATTTTATTTTGTCAATCAAAGAAATAAAATGATAACTATCATATATATTACCTAGAAAAATTATATAATATGTTTTACATATATATATATTATATTTATTTAAATATACAATATTTATAGCATATGTATATATTTTGCAGGTTTCTGAGATCACAAAGTAATTAATTTCACTCATTAAAATATCTTATAGATCGCTTCTTTGCAGTCGCTTGCTTGTCTTGTTAGAACTTCTAGTTAAGATTTACACCTGGCGTGTCTTCTGGCCCTTCTCCCGGCCCAAGAGGCCATATATCAAACCGCATAAGGGGCCTGGCCTCCCAAGGCACCGATCCCAAACCGAAGCTGCACAGTAGTTCTGCCGCAACGATTCGAAGGTTAGGGTATTCCCCTCTCACAGTGCTGGGGGTTCACTTCCACGGCTGTCACCTGTGCTTGCAGTTTGTTCCGCTCCTCCTCAGGCTCTTCATCTGCTCCTCCTGCTCCTCCACCTTCTCCCTTTCCATCTTCTCCTCTCACCTCTCCACACTCACACAAACATTGTTCGCTCCTTCTGTCGTCGCTGTTGTTGTTTTTTTTTTTACCTGTTTGTTTGTTCGCGCCCCGTGGTGTGTGTGTGTGTCAGAGTGTGTGAGTGTTTGTGTGTGTACACAAAATTTTTATGACGACAGGTTGGTTGGTTCGTCGGTCGGTTGGCCAGGTGGAGCCGGGAGCCGGCAGCCGGGAGCGGCAAGAGCAGGTGAGCAGGCAGGCAGCAGCCCTGGAAAGCGATTTCACGCCTGACGTTGCACAGGGCTCGATGTGGCGCCACCTAGTGGGCAGCAGCAGCTGCAGGCGACTGCACTGAGAGAAACTTTGACCTCATTTGTATTACATACAATCATATAAGAATTAAATATTATTTATAATTCTTATATGATATTTATTAAAATATATAGGTATAATAATAATAATGTAATATAATATAGTAATAAATAATATTATTAAATTATTATTATTTACAATCATATTAAATATTATAAATAATATTCATCTATAATATTATATTATATTATAATAAATGATCATTATTTATAATTACATATGATAAAATAAATAATATTTGAATGTGTTTGCCACCAGCGACTTATACAGTATCTGATAAGAATGTTAAGACTTCAGTTGAAGTCGGCTTAGAATTATTATGAAATTAAATTAAATATGTTTTATATTTTTAAAAAAGAAATATAATATTTGTATTTATCTTTTCCATATGCTATATTGTACATTATTGATTTTAAGTTTATATATAGCCGTTTTCAACTGGAATCTGTGACTATTTCATGTAATTACATATACAATATATTGTGCAATCGAGTTCTGGCAAAGTTCTGCTCAGTGTAGGCCTGGTTTGTTTTAGAAATGTATTTATTATTTTGAAGATTCTTTAATTGATGCAACTATTCGTCATTTTGCACGATTACTTAAGATTTTTTAGGCTTTAATTTTAGTTTTTTTGATGGTGGAATTTTGAGGATTATGAATATAGAACACAAATTAATTTAAGTTTAAAAATCACTATTTTGCTTGGAATAACTTGAAAGTTGAGGGCCTTCCTTTATTTATATAACTACACATATTTATTTTATTTATATATTTTTATTTCTATTGTATTTATTTGTATATTATCATAACGCACCCTTTTCCCCATAAATGTCTTATATATTTGTTTGCCCTATTTAAACTGTGTCTGATTTCTCTCTGTGTGCGATGCTGTGCCGTTGTCGCGAGCAAATGAATGGCTGGAAAACGAGCAGCCCAAAAGGGGCGGTGCAAGGCGGCTCGTGCCCGGATCCAAAGCCGGATCGGAGGCTATAGTTGGAGCCATAGAAGGAGCAGGAGTAGGTGCAGGAGGGGCAGCAGCAGGAGATGGAGCAGCAGCAGCAGGAGAAGGACCAGGAGCAGCGGCAGGAGCTGTAGCTGCAGTCGAGTGAGATGAGTGGTTGACATGTAGCCGCCATTAGCGGTAAGATGACAAGCGTTGAAAGCGCGCCCGGGGAATTAAAACGCAGCAGCGCAAAAAAAAGGAAGGAAAAAGATGGGAAAAAGTAAAAAAGAAGGTAGGAAAAAGGCTAGAAAAAGGATGGGTTGGCTGGGAGAACAAGAGAATCGGATGCGATAGTTCTTTTTGCACGGCTTTCTCTGCTGCTGCTGATGCTGCTCCTCCTCCTCGCCCTCCTCTCTCCCTCTTTATGACAGCTATGAAGAAGCCCAGCCGGAAACCGCAGTGGGACATGAAAAAAAAGGTGCAAAAATCATCAGCATGCTGTCAGTGGCAGCCTTCCTACCTCCCACCCACCCCTATCCCTTGAAAGCCGCCTGTCACATTAAAGTATCATTTGCAGTCACTCAACTAGAGTCATTCCTCTACCCTCTTCAACCTCTACAACTCCTCTACACCTCCTCTACACATTCCCCTCCCGCCCTTGGCTGCCATTTCACAGCCTGCAATCCGCAACGATTAAAGTCAATGGGATTCAGGGGCAACACAGCCGCCGTTCCTGCCACAGTTACCGCCTCTGCCACTGCCACTGCCACAGCCACAGCCACTGTATTGATTCCGCAAATCGCAGACATAATTTATGGTCTCGCGTTTTGTGCGGCGGCGTTTTCCGTGCGATTTGTGCGGTTTACGTTTTGGTTTCTCATGTTTTTTATTTTTTTTTTATTTTTCCAATTTTTGTTTCCATTTTTTCCCCACTTTGGCCTTTTTTTTAACGCCCCGCCAAGGCTCAGTCTCAGCGAGGGGGCGTGGCCAGTGACCAGTGGTGGCAAAGCTGTAATGAATACATTAGCATTAATAATTACCCAGGGAAAAGCGAGGAAAACGAGGCGAAGAGGGCGTGGCTCAGTGGGTGGATTTGTGGCTGGCATAATTCGAGCAATTGAATCTGGCAAATTGTATCTCAATCTATGATTTGTAACTCAATCTGTGAGAGTTAACAAATCAATCAATGATTCGTAGAAATCAATCTATGATTTGTAGCTTAATTTATGAGTGTAAACAAAGCCAAGAACTTGAATTCCCATTATATAAAGGAAATATTTAGGTATTATTTTAAACCATTATTTACATTTAAGCTCTAAACTGTCAAAGACAATTTTGATAATAAAAATTGTTTACAAAGTGGTTCTGGTGATCATGAACTTGAATTCTCACCATAAAACAGAAATAGATGTATATATTAATATACAGATTCAAAGATATATTCCAGAGAGACTTTAAACCATAAATTCCCCACCAATTAAGCTCTAAACTGTCAGCTATTAGAATTCTTTCAATAATAAATTCATATTTCGCTGTTAATAGTTAATTCCGATAATAATACATTCATAAGTCTCGCTTTATAAACGCTCAACAGGCCCAAGTGTGTCTCAATTTCGAGCGCAATAAATTCAGGGTCCAGTTGAGAGCCGGTTTTTTATTTGGAAATAAGACTAATATGCATTACTAATTTTTAGACGCTTCCACGAGCTTAATATTCAAATTTCAAACATTACAACTTCGATTGGCAACTGGGGGGGGGGGGGAGGCTTTAATTTATGCCAGAGAACCCAAGCCAAAAGTTGAATGGAAATGAAGTGTTTTTGATGGAACTTGAGACCCTTCTCTAGGAATGATTGCTTGCCATTCAAAAACAAAGCCATAAAACTGGAAGCTGCTCAGCTTGGGTCTTTTAGGAGGTAGCCCCTGGCCCTGGGTAATCCAATGCCAAGACAGCTAATTTCGATCGCAACGATCGTCTGAAATTATGTGGCAAACAGGCAACAGGATGCACTGACATTTATCACCTTCCGCGGCGGCGGCAGAGTAGTGGAGAAGAGCCGCATTTGAGCCAAGTTTTTTGGTGGGGCGGCGGCAGGCACACTTGATTGCAGGGAAAGGGAACACAGGCCCCCAGCTCGACATTAGCATAAATTTCAGCTAGCTGGCACAACATCCGAGTATTGCCAGTATGAATATATAATGCGACGATGGTACGACGGTAGTGTGTTATTTATGGCTGGTGTGTGTGTGTGTTTTGGGAACCTGGAACAACTTTTCCGAGGGTGAAAGCTGGGTGGGGGAGTTAGGCCGGAACCACGCAGGATAATCGCTGCTTAATGCAGTCGCGCACATAACGCGACCCATCCGTCCTTGCCGGCTGCCATTTGTCTTGATAACGAAAGCGAGACAAGGCAGCCAGGCACTGAGAGAAATGTATACAAGTATTTGAGCCAAAAATTTGTCAAAAATTATAAATTGAGCTTTGAATGCAGAATGCAGAATGCTCCATTAAAACTAGGAAGAAAAATCCCAAACCATACTTAAATCCGTTGAGTTTAAGCCAAGTTATGATCAAAAAACCACTGAAGAAGTTAGCGATTTTTGAGCCAAAAAGGTACAAATTTTTTCAAAGAAAATTAAAATTGTCAAAAATTGGCCAAAAATTAGATACCGAGTTTTGAATGCAGAAAAGTTCTCCATTAAAAACTAGGAAGAAAAAACCAAACCAGACTGAAATCCGTTGAGTTTAAGCCAAGTTATGATCAAAAAACCACTGAAGAAGTTAGCGATTTTTAAGTGAAAAATTTACCCATTAAATACCGAGTTTTTAATGCAGAAAAGTTCTCCATAAAAAGAAAAAGAAAAAACCAAACCAGACTGAGTTTAAGCCAAGTAACGATCAAAAAACCCTGAAGAAGTTAGCGATTTTTGAGCCAAAAATGTAAAATTTTTTTCCAAGAAAATTAAAATTGTCAAAAATCGGCCAAAAATTAGATACCGAGGTTTGAATGCAGAAAAGTTCTCCATTAAAAACTAGGAAGAAAAAACCAAACCAGACTGAAATCCGTTGAGTTTAAGCAAATTTACGATCAAAAAACCCTTGAAGAAGTTAGCGATTTTTAAGCGAAAAATTTACCCATTTTTTCCAAGAAAATGAAAATTGTCAAAAATCGGCCAAAAATTAAACCCTTGAAGAAGTTAGCGATTTTTTATCCAAAAATTATAATACCCGGCAGGGGTATAATAAAATAAAGCATTCAAACACTGCAATTCCAGTGGTTAGCTAATAATAATTTCTACTATACAAAATTAATATAATTCTAGGTATCCCCCCTTTTCCTCCGTGTAGACTCTACCTGTGTGTGGGCTCATTGAAGAGCATTCAAAATTTAATTTGCATGCAGGCTGAACTTTTGTTTACCTTGCGGTAGTGAAATCAAATTTGAATCCGCTTTGAGTTCCGCTTTCGCCTCAGCCTCCATTTCCGCTTCCGCGACTGGCAGTTTCCCCCCTTGCAAGGGGATCCCCCCCATCCCTGTCAGGACGAACTAGGCCGCGTCTAGAGAGCGCCAGCCGAAATCGCTTAAGTTTTGACCAGGTTTCTGGTGGTAACCCCCACCAAAAAACAAAAAACTCGCTTCCACGGAAAACTGTTTGAAGTTTCCTGCCACCCTGCCGGCTGTCTCCCTCTCTCTCTGGGGGACCCAAAGCCAGCTTTAAACGATGCCAAATTATTTTTATTTATTCGTGCGTTCAGAGGGGGAGATTAGCGCCCCCGCTGAATATGCAAAGCTGTGTGTACACGTGTCGAGGGCGGTGGAACGGGAGATCTCCGGGAAAGCCCACTCGCGGCCCTCTTAATGGCCACGGCTACCCTCTTTATAGGGTTAAGAGCTGGCCGAGATATGGGTTCTCGAATTCAATCGATTACCGCCATTAAGTCTAGATGCCAGAGCGCCATCGTTTGTCCGGAATTTATGACTGCTTTTGGGTGCTCTACCAAGGGGCATAGCCCTTAAGTTGAAGTCTTTAACAAATTTGGGTAGATTTTTTGCATTTCCTACTGAGTTTTCTTTAATAAATATTTAAGTTTAGATTTGCTTATTGAATTATGTTTTAATTTATATACAATTTTATTGGGACTTGCATACTTTATGTTATGATTTCTGACACTTCTTTCCCTTGTGCATTGTGTGGCAATTTAGGCAAACCAAAAAGCAATCTTTTATTGATGTTGCAGGATTGGCAGGCTGCTTCGGAATGCTCCTGGCTGCTCCTGGTTGCTCCAGTTACCGCTGGCCTGTTGGCAAGCTCTTTGGCAGCTCATAAAAGCCGGCAATTGCCTGAGCCGCCCATTAACCCCGACGTGTTACCGCGTTACCGCGTTACCGCTTTACCTGGGCGCCATGAATAAATCACGGGGTGATTCACAGCCCATCGTCCCCGATCTGGGGATACTACCCAATGCCAGCTCCTGCTCCTGCTCCTCCTCCTCCTCCTCCTCCTCCTCCTCCTCCTCCTCCTGCTCTCGTTCACCCAACAGCCAGATGATAAATGCCCCGACTTGTTGTTGTTACACGCCCGGCTGCCTTTCTTCGATTTGCTTAACAAATTTGCGAGATTCTTGGCACATTTGCATATTGCGTAAGGGAATCCAAGAAGCTCAACCCACTCCACATCGAGTGTCAAGTGTAGAGCATGCCAGGCATTCCGCGTCCTCTATTTATTTTTGTGTATTTTCCCGCCTGGATTTGAGGCAGAGTTCGAGTTTGACTTCGAGAGTTCGAGAGTTCGAGGGCCTCCCAATAAGTTGCACAGTAATGACGACATTTCCTTCCGACATTGCTTCGTTTTTTTTTCTTGGTTCCTTTTTTTTCATTCTCTTGACTTTTTTTGTATAATTTTTTTTTTGTGTTGCTCTGTCGTTTGCGCTTTTTATTGCCGTCGTCAGTGTTGCCATCGGAGCTCCAGAGATCTCGTTTAAAAGGATTTCTGTATTGAGTTTATTTAGCTGCTTCACACGGCCCCCAAAAAGGGGGGGCAATAGGAGCAGGAACAGGAGCTGGGAGCAGGAGCATCGCTCAATCGAAGTCTCTCAATAAAAAATGTGCTGGAATTCCTTGATATTTGCGCCAACATTGACGCCTTTGGCCCCCCGGCACCGTGTTCGTCGTAAAACGCTTGGAATTTCTAGCGATTTCATCGTCGCTCTCGAGGGAATTGACCTGCATTTTGTGCTTTGTGTGTCTGTTTTTCTCTCTTTTTTGTTTTAGCTCCACCATTTCCTATCCCTTTGAGCTTTTCTGTGACTGTGGAATGCCAGTTTCTGGCTGGCCGGAAAGGTATTTGCTGAATAATTTGCATTAAACAAACGCCGAAACAAGTGACAGGTCAGCGGGGAGTCCTTCTCAATCGCCTCCAGAGTTCAGGCCCAAAAGTGGTGGGATAAATTGTGATTCAGTTGAGGAGTCCTTCGTCGGTAAGCCACATTGGCAGCTGTGATAATGCTTAGAACGCTTTAACCGTTTTAAATTCAACTTTGATTGAATTCTAGGGAGAAGTTTCCTAGAATTCTGCCTACCATATTCCCCGAGATAATAAAAAGTCAAGCAATTACCCAACTCTGAGGTATAAAATGATGGGTAAACAAGCCTATTAGGTGCACTTGGCCACCTTTGCTGGCGGCAGCCTCCTGAACACCCCCCAAAATCTTGCAAAAATACCAAAGAAAAATAAATATAAAAACGAGAGGAAAAACAAATTATTTTTTGTTTTGCTGCGCTATCACTTGGGGATTTTTTGAGGAGGCTGGGAAAAGGAAAAGGGAAACCTTGCCGGGGCCAGTGACCCTCTACTGTTTATAATTTTCTGTATATATTTTTTTTCTTTTGTTTCATACAACTGGCAGCCTGGAAATCCTTTTCCTTTTCGCTGCTCGTTTTCCTGCCTGGCAGCCGCCTTGGTCCTGGGCTCACATAAAATTTAATTAAGTGCAGCAACAGCGGCAGCATCGGGGACCCGGGCGATAGCAGCATCGTTTATAAAATTCACATAATAACAATAAATTTTCAAATGCGCCTTGGCAGCCAACGTCTGCCTGCGTCCCTCGTCCCTCGTCCTTCGTCCTTCGTCCTTGGTCGCTCGCCTAGGTATTAAAATTTATCGCCAGCTTGCGTAGCACGCGCAGCAAACGCGAAGAAATTTGCGTGCCGGATGCCAAGGGATCGCAGGCGGGAAAGGGGGTAAGCCAGGCGCCTGCTATTACACTGTACAAAATTACATACACATAATTTACAAAGTACTTGAAATTTGTAGCTAAAGAAAAGGTAGTTACCAGTTGGGGTTGTTCTTTAGAAATTATTTACAGAGAGGTAAAATCAACAGTTGCTGAACCCTAAAATTTTATAAATGTTACTTATGTTCAGCAGCAGAAAAGCATATTTTTCAAAATAATAAATAAATCAGTTCCTAAGCTAGCCACTTAGACACCTTCTTTACTCTTCTAGAGGCTCACTTTTCCCTCAGTGTAGCGGCTTCTGAGCAGCGCTTGGAACTAGAGGAAAGTGCGATGCCAGCTTAGTGTCCCCGTCCCAGTACCTTTCCCTGTCTCCGTCCCCTGTCCCCTGGGAGGCAGTAGGACGACTCACTGGCGCAGGCGGACTTCCTTTGGGCCTCCAGCTCCAGTTTCATATGTATTCCCGATCAGCTTTAAGAATGTATAAGGCGGCCGTCGGATTGGCAGTCACATATGGGCAAGCCCCCCAGCCTCGAATCCGAATCATTTGTCTATTTGTTTGCATTTCGCCTTTGCTTTTGCCGTTGGCTTGCTCATTCATTTGACTCGCATTAATTACATGACACGCACACGGGACCCAGGGAGCGGGGAATCCGGATTGGGGAGAAGGGAGTCTTGGAGTCTTGGAGTCCCGGCTTCTCGGAGATGGCAGCCTGGAACCCCCGAGTTCTCCTCCCCCAAGCCATACGATTCCCCCGCCTGGCATAATTTATTAAAAAGACCAAAAAATAAGCCTGCTCTCTGGTTCAGGCTCAGCCTACTTCTTAGTCGCTGCACTGCAAGAAAATTTGTTGAATTTAAACCGAATATTTACAACAATTTATAAGCTTATAATCTATTTAATTTAAGAGTATTTTGTAAGGCCTTTGAAATGATTTATTTTGTGTCTAAAATCGCATTTAGTTATTTGTATGCCTGAAGTTTCTGTGACTGGCCACCACCCTGCCCCAAGCTGCCACAGCCACATCATCATCTGCAGATGTCTGGAGGACGGAGGACGGAGGAAGGACTGGCAAGGGAAGGGGACTAAGGATGTGGAACTGGGAACTGAGTTCGGGGGGGATGTGTACATGGAAACATGGGGGCCTCGTCCGCTCGTCAACGCAAATGACTGTCTCGTGTTATCTGCTAAGCTGCCTTATCTCTGGTCCGCCTCCTTGGGCCCAGCTGGTTGTCCTTGGAGAGGGCGGGGGTGACTGGGCCTTTGTTACTTATTTAATTTGTTGCTTATTTGTGGAGGAGCAACAAGCAAAGCCGATCCGAATGCGAATTCCTGGCTCCATTCGCTTGTTTGCATATGTTTAACATGCTCTCTCCCCCAGCTCCATCTTGTTCGCTGTTTGTTTGTTCCTCTGTTTGTTTGTTTGTTTGTTTGTTTGTGTGTTTTCTTGCCTGTGTTTGCCTGGGCATTGTGTCCCCAGAAGGTGGTGGGGCAAGGGGAAGGCTGTTTGCTAATGATTTTGCCAGGGTGCTAATCAAATTGCCTGCCCTGCAGCGACTAATGTCATTACCAAGGGGAATGTACTACCGTCCACCTCCATTAGCATGTAAATACACAAAACCGAGCTGGAGATTACAGAGAGAGAGAGAAAGAGATATTAACTAGGCCAAGAGCCAGACAAGGTGTTTAATAAAGGTGGAAGGGCTCTTCTGGCAGCTACAACTGGAAGATAAACAATGAGTAGCTCGAGCATTTTCAAGTTTCATTGCCCAAAGTTATCCTAGAACCCACATTAGTCATTACCTGTCTTATGATTTCAACATATTTACTTAAACTCTAGCTTAGTTTTCGCTTGCCAAATGCAAACGTGCTTTGAAAACTTTAAAATTGAGCATAGTTTTCCACCCGGATCAAATATATATCCTCCTCTGTTGCCGGGGAGAAACTTTTATCATTGATTGCCATTTCACTTGGCTGTCTTCGCCACCCCTTTGGGTCTGTGGCGTTGCTGTTGCTGCTGCTGCTTCTCCTGCTGCAAGTTGTCGCATTTTCCGGCCCTCCTTTCAAGCCCCACCTTTCCCTGGCTGCCTTCTTGGGTCGCTGGCCGGCCATTTTCTTGGCGCATTTTTCGATTAAAATTTATTTGCGCAATTTATGAAAACTTAAATGCCCATAACGGCGCCGCCAGACCAGATCCTTGCCTTAGGATCCTTAGCAGCTGTTAAGGAGGAGAAGAGGTGCAGGAGTAGACCTTCTCCCTTTTTTGGCCAAATGGCGCCTGGGCTGCGGCATTTCTTGGCTAAAAAGTTTCAAATATTTCATAATTTGCAACATATTTTATGGAGGCGCTAGCGAGCATATTGCACTTTTCCGGCCACGCCCACAGGGTCATAAAACAAGGCTGTCGTTGGTGCCTCTGGTCTCTTCCCATTGCCGCGTTTCCTCTTATGCCGAAGAGTGTGTGTGTGTAGGCCAATTTCCCAGTCCTGTTGAGCGCATTACTCATACGCCGCGTGTGCGGTGAAAGGCAACGAGACCCTTGCCACTCGTTTCTACTTGCTCAATTCTCGTTGCTCGTCCCTCATTGCTCGTCTCTTCCTGCTCGCCTCTCCTTGCCCGTCTCTCGCCAATCGCCGCTGCCTCCTAAGAACGCATTACTCATACGCCGAGTGTGCCACTCGTTCCTCCCTGCTCAACTCTTGTCTCTCTTTCCTCGCCTCTCCTTTCTCGTCACTCCTTTACTCGTCTCTCCTTGCTCGTATCTTCTTGCTCGCCTCTTCGTTGCTCGCCTCTCTTTTACTCGTCCCTGCTTGCTCGTCTCTCCTTTGCTCGCCTCTCCCCTGCTCGTCTCTCGCCACTCGCCGCTCCCTTTTCTCGCTTCAGCTTTCTCATAAATAATTCAAATTACTTCCGACTTCGAACGCATTACTCATACGCCGCGTGTGCGGCCAGAAGTAACGAGACTCTGGCCACTCGTCTCTACCTTCTCCCCGTCTCGCTCATCCCCCACTCGCTGCTCGTTTTTCTTGTTAAATAATTCAAATGACTTCCGGACTTAGACTTTGACATTGAGGCCCTTCGCTTTGCGGGCAAATGAAGCGCAGCTCCGCCACCCCTCCCGTTGGCACACTTAAAAAGTAATTTTATTACACAGCTACTTAGGGGGGCGGAGGGCGAGCACTTATAGTCATCACCTCAGAGAGCGGAAGAGGAAAACTCTTGGCGGAAAATGCTGCTCCTTTGAACGCCCATTGTCACACTATTGCTGGGAAGTTTTACACAACCTTCGTCCTGCCCCGAGTCAACCTTTGCAGCTGATTGTTTTCCTACTCTTTCGTCCTGCGTCCTTTTGCTCCTTCTTATTGCTTATTTCTTTGCGTTTTCGTTTACAAATTTTTCTCATTACATTTTTGCCTTGGCGTGTCCCTTTTGACTTTTCCCAAGTAAAAGAAGAAGAAGAAGCTCAAGCCGGCGAAACTTTCCCCAACTCTGGTGCCCGCTTTTCCTTTCGCACTTGGCAGGTATCTCGCTTCCTTCCACTGCTGGTAATTTAATGACTCCCAGGTCCGCGGACCAAGGAGGTTTTCTATGGAGAATTGGCGCAGAAGGACCTTAGCAATTTGGGGTGATCTTTAACAAAGTTACATGGCTGTAAAATTGTTCAACAACAAACAAATATCAGTTTGTCGTGTGATCTAAACGTGAAGGTTGAGGTAAGCCTTGTGCCCGTTTAAAGTCCATAAAATGCTGTCATGGACAGGTGAAACCCATACACACTACACTACCCACAACCCTGTAGTGTCAAAACCTGAAATGGATAGTTCCAAAAAAAAGAGAGAGAGCCAAGAAGTGACTTCTAATTTTCTCAGACTTTTCATTCACAAAGTCCTGTTGGTATTCCAAGTTTAGCCAGACTCCAGACTCCAGACTCCTGCTGCTTCGTTGTCCGCTGGCTTCTGCTGCTGGCATTTCATTTAATTACTTTTGACATCAGGTAGAAATTTCGCTGCCGCATTTCAACCCTTTTTTCGGGGCACATCCACGTCCATCTCTCGCATCTCTGAAGAGGGTTGCCTCGAGGATGGGGGAGGCGGAGCAGGCGGAAAAGTGTGCCAAATATTTGTTTAGGCATATTTGCCAATGGCCAATGGTGCTCTCATATCCGCCACTCATCAGGGCTGAAACATCCGCAGTTACACACACACACGCACACACATCCTCTCTCCCTCTCCTCCGCTTTCACATTGTAAATTTTCATATTTGCATTTTGCTTGCTCGACGTTTGCTTTGCCCAGCTTCTTTTGCATTTATTTTGATGTATTTCCGTTTGTTGAGCAAACGAGTTGCCAGCGATGATACTTATTTTCAGTTTGAAAGCCGAAAAGTCCGGGAAAAATAAGGGGAGTCAATTCCAATTCTCAGCTCTGTCTTGCTGAGAGTTTTGAGGTTTAAGCAAGGAACTTTTAGATACTGGATTTTTATTAGCTGATAGCTTAGATAAGTTGTGCTTAGAGACACGAAGCTGTGTCCAAAATTAGTTAATTAATACTTAATAATTAAAGTCACATTACTCATACGCCGTGTGTAAGCCCATTTATTTATTTTTCTATTAAGTTTATTAATCCATACGCCGCATGTGCTTCCCAAAGCAACAAAACCCTACTACTCGTTACTTGTTACTCGCTACTCGCCCCTCGTCTTTCATTTCTTGTTCTCGTTTCCCGTTGGCACACTTAAAATTCTATTTTATTATCCAGTTAATTAACGTACTTAAAGTCATTTCTGCAAATACTTTTGGTATATTGCTTGGGGGAAAAAAAAGGATGTGAAAATGGAAATCCGGCAAAGACAACTTTTCACCAGCATTATACACTTACTGGCTTAATCTGCATATGTGCATATTAATGAATGCCCGTCCTGTCCACTTTCCACCCACGCAAATTTATTTTTTTTTTGTTACTGTTTTTTGTTTCCTCGCTTTTTGTTTATTTTGTTTTCCTTTTTTTTTTTTTTGTGCTTTGCCCAACCGAAACTTTTGTTTTTGTTTTGTTGTTTCATGTTTGTGTTTTGGTTTCGCTCAACTCACTTTTTTTGCCCTGCTTTCCGCTTCCTTGTTTCTGTTTCTGTTCCCGTTGTTCCTGTTGTGTGTTTTCGGCTTGTTTGCCGTTACTTTTAAAAGCTTTTTTAAGTAACTCGAACTAAATTAAGTTAAATACATTTGGAGTGCGGATGAGCGGGCGGCCGTGCCACACGGCGTATGCGTAATGCGTGCTGGGTAACTGAGAGAGCTGAAGTTGCCTCTGAAGCTCCTTAAAGATGATGGATGGATGGATGCTGGTTGGCTAATGGATTTCCTCTCCTCCTCCTCCTCCGGCAGGGATCAATTCAATTAGCTTTGGCCCACATATGAGTGCGTTCCGCGTCTTGCGACCTTTAACCTTTGGCAACAAGTGCTTCGTGATGCGTGTTTCGTGCCTCGTGATGCATGCTTCCTGCTTCATGCTTGGGTCTTCCTTTTTCCTGGGGGACCCACTTAGAGTGCCGCCTGTAATGAGCATTCGATATGAAGGACTCCTGGGACTCCTGCAGGATGCACTTTGCAGGCACACACACACGCAGAGAAAATTCCCTGATCCACCAAGCCACAGTAGCCTCCCCCAAGAGCATCCCTCTTTCTTGCAGTGCAGCTCAACCGCCTCCCCAGGCTGCAATATTTATGTTTCTGGGTTAAAACTGCAGTGTGACAATTTAAGGCTTGCCTCGCCGCAAAAAGCAAGGGTTGCCGGGGTGGGGTGGGGCTTAAGGCGGATGATGCGTTCCACATAGCAAGAGGGGAGGGAGATCTCTCTCCTCTCCCTACTCACCCTCCTCCCCCTGCTTATTTTGCACAATTTTTCTGCTTTGTCAATACACAGATGCTGGGTGCTGCTCGCTCTTCAACCTCTGGCTTTTCTCTCCGGCAAACTGCACTTTGTTTCGCAAAAGGATTTTCTATGTTTTCCAACAGCTTTTGTTTGCCGCTTAGCGCACACACACACACACACAGCACTGCAGACCCAGAGAGCTTTTAGTTTTGCATTTTAAGCAGTTTGGCTTTGCATTTTTCCGTTTGCTGTGTATTCACAATACGCAAAATCATTCGGCAAAAATACAAATTCTCGTGCATATTTGCCAGTGAGTCTCCTCTTTGTCTCTCCCTCTGCACATATGTGGCACAGGCAGGAAAATAGTATTGGGTTGGGGATTTTCCCCCCATCAAAGCGAAGATTGGAAAACTCCCACAGCGGAGGGAAAGCCACAGCACAGAGTTCATCGAGAGGCAATTTAAGTTGTAAGCTCTTCAATTAGGTGCAAAATGTTGAATGGCCTCTGGATTATAAGACTTTTCAAAGGCAACAAAACAAATGAGGGTTTGACCCTTAAACGGGCTCGAAATAGGCCCCTCAAATCAAGGGGTATTTAATATTATTTAAAGCCTGAAATACCTGTATTATTTGGTAAGAAAAACCTATGATTAACTGAAAAAAACTTAAGGATAAGGAGACTTTTTAATGGCCACTGAGAAAGATTCGACTTCACAGAGGTTTTGACCCTCAACTTAAGCTCAACTTAGGTTCTATTAAGCCTACAACCAAGCAGTTTTCCCTACAACTTATAACCTTTGTTAAAAGTATTATTTAAGAAGCAGAAATCCCAAACTCGATGCCTATAATTAACCCAAAAAAATAATACAGAAAGGCCATTCTCTGTGAGTGGCGCAGTAAAACGTGGTATGAGGCCTTTAAAACCATCGTATATCCATGGCTCTCACTTGGCTCGATCCGGAATTGACCATTCTAACTGGCCAGACAGACGAGGCCAAACGACGTCATAGAAATGGCAATATCCAAATGCCATTGCCGATCCTCTGCTTTTAATTGCATTTTGATTTGAGTCCGCAGTGCGAGGGGTGCATCGAAATCGAATTCGCAACCGGTTTAGGGGCAATCGTAATCGCCGAAGCAGCTCCATGCAGCTCATAAATCGTTCAATCATCAATGGCACTTTGACAACGCAGCCATTTGGTCGTATGTCATCCATGGAGGCACTCGCCTGGCAACATCTCTGCAACGCATACCCTTATATGAAAAATATACAAAATATTATATATTATATTTGGCAGCATCTGGGAGCTACTTTTCAGCAAGAAATAGTTTCTCTCTTTGGCAGGGAATTTTATAAATGTGGCAGACTTCCCCAAAAAAAAAAGAGTGTGTGCCTAGCCAAGTTGTAAAATTAATGCAATTTACTTACAAAATGTCCCATTAAAAGCGCTTAACCAGACACAGGGGCCTGCAGATGGAGCAATATGAGCTTGTCGCCTTGTCTGGGACTCCTCCAGAGCTCCCTTCTCCGTCTGGGAGAAGTTGGGTGAGGAGAGTATGTGAGAGTATAATTTAATGCAGCTGCAGCTCTGCGCCTTCTCATTTTCAATGGCCTGCAACTGGCGAGGCCACAAATTACCCGGCCAAGTCCATGGAGCGCATTTAGCTAAATCGCAGAATTTATGTCTTATGAAAATGCCTGCCTCTCAAAGCAGGAAACCGAGAACCAAGAGCCAAAACCCCAAACCCAAACCCGAACCAAGCCAAAACCCAAAAACCAAGACACATACCAAAGGCCAAAGAAGGAGAGAAGGCCAAGTGACATTGCCAGCCAGAGTTGGTAACGCAAAAAAGTAATGGAAAAGGAGTCACAATGGTTAGCCATTAAATTCATTTGCTTATAAGGACTTTCTCGAACAACTCTTGAAATAAATACATTCATTTGTGTATATTTAACATATACACCTTCTCAAGACTTATATCATTATTATTCTTTATATGAATACATACCTCAAAATGTTGTCTTTTTGAGGAAATGTCCCAAGGGAACCTTCTCACTCTTGAGTTCCCTCAAGTTTCAGACTTAATTTCATGCAAATGTATGCAGCAAATAAAGACTCTGAAAAAAAGCCCTATTTATTTCACAGACAGATGATATGCGGTATATTTTATATTTATATATATATTTCAGGGAATTTTCAAGAATTTTTCCAGAGAGAAAACTCGTCGGGCACAAACTCAGCTCAGCTCAGGAGCAGCTGGACTTCTGGCCCAGCTTCGTTAGAAGGCTAAGTCTGATTTATACCTTTTATTATTATTGTACTGGCTTGGCCAAATCATTTTCCCCGCTCCTGACCCCCGCCGTTCCAATTTCAATTTTCCGCCATTTTCCCCTATTGCCCCAGAGAGTGGCACACAATCCACCAAATTATGGCATCTTAGCGGGTTTTCTTTTCTCCAATTTCACAGCGAAAATAAGTGCGGGGCCAAAGTTTTCAATTCAATTATCAACGCCCAGGCATTGCCATAGTTGGAGGCGGGAATGGAGATGGAGATGGAGCTGGGAATGGAAATGGAAATGAAAATGGAGGTGGAAGGGTGCCTTGATTTGGCTTCGATTTGGGCCTGCAATTTTCAGTGTCCCAACTGCACTTTTTGGCGTAATTTGTTTGCCAAATTTGCGTGTTGGCGTCGCCACTCTGATTATCATTTGCCGGGTCATCATCATCATCATGAGTAGTTGTCACTCCACAGCCAACTCTTGCGGGGGTGGTGTAGTCGATGGTGCAGCTGCCCCGCCCACTTTGGCCATAAATAATTTCGCAGGCAAATGCCAATTTCGCATTTTTTGGTGGGGAGAATCTCTCCACTCCCCTCACATGCCGGTGAAAAGAAGGCGTTGAAGTCTCCTCGAACAGGCAGGCCTTCGAGAGGAAATTAATGAGGGAAAATTTGTGGGTTTTCACTTGGGAACAAGCTTCGAGTTAATTGCCCACGCCATTTGCTGTTATTTTTTGGAGTTATATAACTTTAAATAAAGTAAATAGTTGCCCAAAATCTGTAAGTTATAAAGACAAACCCTTTTGCAATACTAAGAAATCACTTTCACTTTGCGGACTTTCCACAAATGGTTAGCCATCATTAGCGTATGTTTTCCGCCTTTGGCTGGCGGGAAATAAAGTAAAAAAGCACTGCATTCTCGGGAAATGCACTCTTTGCAGTCTAAATATAAAAATCAGTTGCCATTCAAGCGGCAAATATTTTGGCAAGCCAACATTTTGAGGCAAAGCAGCAACAAAAAACTGTCAACACTTTGAGTCAGGAGGAAGCAGGGGTTCCCCTTGGGATATTATAACAGACAAGTGCTTAAGGGCGTGGATATATAGAGAGCAAGAGAGACGTTGGAAAAATTGAAAAATAAATAAAATTATGCCGCTGAACATTTCAAATAATTCGCTGAGCATCAGGAAAAGCTGCCCCAGCTCATTGCGAATTCAAATCACACCAAATTCTAAAACACACAAACCACGCAAATCGCCGTCGAACCAAATAAAAATGCGAGTACATAAAAATAATCATAAAAATAAAATAAAAATAAAATAACCCAGAGGAGGGGGGAAATGAAAGCGAAAATAAACCCAAGGCGAGACGGGCCGAAAATTTCTTGTCAACGGGCGAGAAAATTACACAAAGCTGCTGGAAAAAAAAGGAAAACAGAAAACTGAAAGCCAGGACCTCGCTCGACAAAGCCAACAAGCAACATTTTGTGCCGGCAAAGCAAATTTTCGGTGGGTTTAGACGAGTGGGTGGTGGGTGGTGGGTAGGTAGGGTTTTGGGAAAGCGGTTGGGAAAACTTGGTGATACGGCAAATTTATTTCAATGTGTGTTTGTGTGTGTGTGTGTGTGTTGAGTCAGACACACAAATTACGGCTGACAAAATGAAAAAGAGTCCAGAATTATGAGAGTCCCCGCCCCGCCACGCGACTGTAAATCATTAGCTTGCAGCCATTTTATCGAAATTTAATGCTTAACAGTTGGAAAATGTGGGGGGAAATCTGAGCAGAGGTAGTGAGACAGGAATACAGCCTAAACACAAGGAAAAAGAAAATAAATAAATGAAATACATGAATAAATAATTAATAAACAAAAAGACAAAATAAGAAAATTAAAAAAAAAGGTAGATTTTTAAATGGTTTTTTGATCACAACTTTCCTTAAACTTAACGGATTAAAACTAGATTTATATTTTTTTGAAAATTTTTTGCCAATTTTTGACGATGCAACCCCTTAAATTTTTATTAAAAAAATGGGCACATTTTTGCCTTGAAAATCGCTAACATCTGAAAGGGTTTTTTGATCATAACTTCCCTTAAACTCATCCGATTTCAGTCTGGTTTGGGTTTTTCTTCCTAGTTTTTAACGGAGAACTTTTCTACATTTAAAACTCCATTTCTAATTTTTGGTACATTTTTGCACAATTTTGACGATGTAACCCCTTAAATATTTTTGAAAAAATTAGGTTTTGATGAAACAGTTCGAATGGATGCTGCTGCCTATTTTAATATCTATAAAATATGAATTTATCAAAATATATTTATATTTCTTCACAAATTCTTCTCTTCAAAGTCTTCTAAAGAGTTTAGGATAGTCACAATAACTACTTTGCTGATAAATCTAGTACCATTTCTGTTAATGTTTATATCCCACAGTTGGTAATAGTTACTTAGGGTTCATTATGCATTATGCAGCTGGGGCATGGGATACCCGGTATCTCTACCTGCCCATCTGACTAACCCATTTCCGACTATCGCTCGCCTCTTTGGCTATGATTTATGGGAACATTCGCTTACTTTCGGCAACATTGTTCCATAGGAGGAGACGGAGGCTCCGGAGAATTCTCCGTTTCTTCAGCAGACACACACCGCACACGGCACACTCTGTGGCGCCGCTTGCACTTCAAGATCATATCATATCGTGTTTCCCAGCGCCTTTTTTCATTCTGTCTTCCCCGTCTGGGGTGCCTCCCACTTTTCTTCGCATGCAATACGATTGTATGGAAAAAATTTAGACATTTTGTAGCCAGTTTATAGATGGTATGACATGGTGGGGATGGAGATGGGGTCTGGCCTGGTCGACGCTCGCACTTGCACTCCCCTTTGGCAATTGAGGCCTGTTTGCCGTTTGGCTGTTTGGTTTTCGACCATAATTTTGGTGCCGTTTTACAACAAACGGGCACATAACTCCCAGACGCCGTCGACTTGCGAATCCGGGCGGACTTATGGCAAGTGGCAGTGCCTGGGACCAGTCCGGCTTATCTGTCGGCGCCGTGCCCCAGCCTCTGCATCTGCCACTGCCCCTGCTTGGTGCAAAATGATTTTCACATGTTTTCCTTTCTGTGAGCTGTGAGCTGTTTCGCACATCTGCCTTACCACTTTTCGGTTTTTGTTTTTTGCTTTCCATTTCCCATTTTCCGTTTCTTCATTCTTCATTCTCCATTCTGCAATCGGCATTCTCCATTCTCCATTCTGCATTCTGCATTTCCCCAGATAGCTTCCTCTGAACGTTGTTGTGTTTGGCTTTTAATTAAAATTGCAGCTAAATTATGAACTTTTCTTTTCTCGACCGCCTGCAAATTTTCTTTTAGCCACTGGGTCTGGGTCTGGGCCGTCTGCTCGTATATCAAAAAAATATCTGTTTGGGCTTCAAGTATGTGCAAAAAATTTGTGGCCAACAGTGTTGAGTTTTCGCCCGGAAAACGGGGCCGCGCGTAGCATCAAATGAACTGTGAAGAAAATTCGCGTAAAAATGCGTTTTATTGTTGTCCAATTAGGTTGATCGAAGCTGAGAGCTGGGAGCTGGGAGCTGCCTTCAATCCCATTCCAAAACCCAATCCGATCCGCTTGGTTTAATTTCACATTTTTGTTTTCGAATAATTTATGTGCTACTTTAGCTAAGCAGTTTTGTGTGTGGTTTTTTTGTTTTTTAAGAGAGCTCTGTTTTTCCGTGGTCTTTCGGGGTTTTTTAATTGTCTCTTTCTATGGAATTTTCAGACCCAACGTTCCGCCATATCAACTCAATTACATTGCGCGTCAATGGCAATCCCATGACAATGGAATATAAAGAGAAATACAGATATATACAGATATTTAGAGATATTTAGACTTATCTATACAAAGCTAAGCAGGGCCAGGGTCATTTCTTATTATGATCAAGTGGGAAGTGGAAAAGCAGGACTCATATTGATGGAAGATGGAAAGGCGACAATAGGCTTTGAGACGTCCAGGGGAGACGTCCAAATAGTTGACTAGCTGACCAGCGACCTAGAAATACTCTTCTTGGGGACACTCCCCAGACAAAATCTCTTCTTGTGCTGCTCCCTTGGAAAAGTCGAGTGTCAAGTAAAAATAAAATTCATTTTAATTTGTGCAACGACCACAACGAAAACGAGACAAGATGATGACAATATGGATGGGCCAGGACCCAGGACTGGGGAGGCAGTAGCACATGTTGTGCGCTGCTGCTGCCAGGATAAGGTTCGTCGATAAGTATTCCGCTCCATCTCCATCTCCATTTCCATCTCCAGATGCCGCCTCATCTCCAGGCCGTCGTCTGCCTTTCGGGAGTCCCATTGTTGGTGCTGTTGTTATTATTTGCCAAATAAGCGAACGACCATCCGCGTTGTCTTCCTGCTGCTCCTCCTCCAGCTTCTCCGCCTCCTGTCCAGACAGCTCCTTTGTTGTCAGCCTCCGGCCCGTCCTGCCCGTCCGCTGTCCCCCTGGGCTCGTCGATGATGCAGACATAAGATATGAAAAATATGAGGCAACAGCAATCACAATAGTTGCACCAGTCACAAAAGGCAATCACCAGCCCCAAGTCCCGTCTCATACCATCCCATCCCCGGGAACCCCGAATCCTCGACAGGCGCTCATGCGTGGGCATTGGCGGACAATCCCTGAACATACATTTATGTAGCAACAGCAGAGGCCACGATATTAGGTGCAATGTATCGCGTTAATGTGACCATTTTAGGGGAATATTTGAAGAGAGGTTTCGTTTTGTTGAAATCAAATTACTTAATTGGTAGATTTAATGTTTTAGAAATATTTTAAGCCGCATATTGGGTTATATTAAAGCTATTTTCCTTGAAAGTATAACCCTTTTAGCTGAACATTTTCAAGAAACTTTTCAATTAAAAGATTTTTTAGAGTCAAGTCACATAAAATTAAAGAAACAACGTCGCAGAGCACCCTTTTGGTCCTGATTATACCTACCAAGTGTGACCTTTTCATCAAAATATTTACATAATTATTTGGTTTTCTTGACATTAAATTACTTAATAAATGGTTTTAATATTAAGTTAATAAATTTATGTATATGTTACATTTTGAGGAATATTTCAATTATTTCGCTTGAAAGTGTGACCCTTTCAGCTTAAAGTTTCGAGAAACTCTGCTCCTAGAAGAAGTTTAAGGGTTCAGTCATGGGAAATCCGCTGAACTTAAGCATTCTTTATTCCCTTTTATATTTACATTTATTATTATTAGTATTTTATTTTATTTTCATATTTTTTATTTCAAAGTTCCCTTATGTTATGCCCACGACTGTGTCACTAGCACAAAGGGCCACGTGTGTGTGTGTTTGTGTATAAATCACGCTTAATGCCTTTGCCAGCGGGCGAGTGGGAGAACGAGGGGGAACGGGAGAAAGCCGGTCGCAAGTTCAGGGAAAAGCAGAGCTAACACAGGACAGCGTCCCTGCCCCATGGAACACCATAAATTGCAGTCAAGTGCTGCCAATTAGTTGCTAAAATTATTTTATGATATTGTCCAACTAATTAAATGGACATTAGGGCGTCGAGCGGGGGCGGTCAGTCGTGTCGCGTCTGCAAAATCGATAAACAACAGCGTCCAAGCAAGAACATAAATAAATAAAAATGAAAGGTGGTTCCGGCATCCTTGGTGGATTTTTCATCAATCAAGGCAGCAGGAGCAGCAGCAGCAACAATAATCAATCATAGCTGCCCCCGCACCTGTCCGAAAAATAGAGCACATAACAGTTTCCTATCATTATTAATTATTTATGAAAGGGGGTGGTCCACACCCACACCCCACTCCCACACTCCCAACACCCACTCCCAACACCCACTCTCCACACCCCACTCCCATTCAGGAGCCACTGGAAAGGGAGGCCGAGAAAAATGGTAGCCCGGCTTGGGGCTGCCATTAAATGATTAGGTTTCTTCTTCGGCTCCACTGACCGGGCCGTTATCCTTGGTAATGGCAAAATGGCCAAATAGGAGCGGGTTAAGCTCGTTAGGCCATGACGGTAATTGGGCAGGATGCCTACCAATTTGTTGACACTTTATGCCCAGAATGTTTGCTGGCCGTAACGAAGATTATGGTTGATATTAGGGATATATATATAATACCATTTATATTTACTATATTTTTTCCTTTATCGAAGGAACCCTTCTAATCATGGAAATTCACGCTTTTTCTCTTCTCTCTTTTCTCCCCAACAGTGTGCCAGTGTAATGGACATGCCCGTCGCTGCCGCTTTAACCTGGAACTGTACAAGCTGTCCGGCCGCGTGTCCGGCGGAGTGTGCTACAATTGCCAGCACGACACCACGGGTCGCTATTGCCACTACTGCCGCGAGGGATACTACAGAGATGCCACCAAGCCGCCAAATCACCGCAAAGTCTGCAAGCGTAAGTTTGAGTCGGAGTCCGGAGTCCTGAGTCTTGCATCCTGAGTCCTGAGTCCTGAGTCCTGCCTTGAGTCTTGACGCTGATTGAATAAGGGGCGACACTAAGTCGTTGCTATACTCTTGTCAGTAGAGGAGTTTTGCTTTTTATAGTCTTTGCTTGGGTTTATTTTGAGGCAGAATTGCAAGGAAGCTACCAAAGGGATATAGTTTAATAATTATATATCTAGGACACTGCCTAAAGTAGCTTCTAAGTCCTTCTTCCGTAGAAGATCCTCAGCTTGAACTGTGTTCTAAAGACTCAGAGCTTCTTCGAGTTCTAAAATAGGTATTTTATTATGACAGAAATTAAAGTTTACTTCCTTGGAAAATTATTTTAATAAGAGTATATCTAGGAGACCCCCTAAAGAGGCTCTTAAGTTCCTCTCCCATTGAGTACCTTCAAACTGAACTTGTTCTTAATATCTTAAAAAATTATATATCTAGGAGAATGCCTAAAGTAGCTCTTAATTCCTTCTTCCTTAGAAGATCCTCAGCTTGAACTATTTCCGAAAGACTCAGAGCCTCTTCGAGTCCTTTGAAAGAGCATTTCAAGCTTCGGCTAGCTTCTCCTTTTCGTCCCTTTTGCTCCCCTGGTTTATTGATAACAACAGGCTGTCATCAATCAGCGGTCTCGTAAGCCGTCTGTCACCCAGACAGCTGGGTGGTTAGATAGATGAACCTAATGAGCAGGACACTGACAGCCTCCCCTGTTCTCTTCCTTGCCCCTCAGGCTGCGACTGCCACCCGGTGGGCTCCACGGGCAAGACGTGCAACCACCTGAGTGGCCAGTGTCCCTGCAAGGAGGGCGTCACCGGACTGACCTGCAATCGCTGTGCCCGTGGCTACCAGCAGACGCGCTCCCATGTGGCGCCGTGCATCAGTAAGTTCCACTGCTCCCTGATCCTGAACCAGCTTAAACTTTAATTCCTACTGCCTTCCTGCAGAGGTGCCCACCAATGCCAATATGATTCAGGCCGAGAGCGCTGGCGGCGGTGGTGGAGGAGGAGGCGGTACTGGTGACTACAAGGACGGCGGCGGTTCACAGGCCGAGGAAATGAAAAAATGTAAGTATAAAATGGGAATAATCAAGTAGATTAACTGGTAATATTCAAAACTAAACCAACCACAGACTGCGGCAAGTGCAAGGCCAGTCCCAAGAAGCTAAATCTCAACAAGTTCTGCATGGAAGACTATGGTGAGTGGCTACCGCCTGGCATAGGTTCTGGAATAGCTTGTAATTCCATCCCCATTGCAGCCATCCTGGCCAAGGTAATAGGTCATGATCGCGCCTCCCAGGACATCAGCACCGAGAAGTTCTCCATCGAGCGACAGAATGAGATTTACAAGTACGAGATCAACATTCAGACCATTTTCAAAAGGAATCCCATGTCGGGCACCACCAGTTCCCTGCTGGGACGCGGAAATATGATGCTGCTGGTGCCACGGAAGAGCATCGAGTGCCAGTGTCCCAAGATCAAGCTGAATAAGTGAGTTTATAGTATATCTTTTATATATAAAACTCTGTAGAAGTAGTTAAGAAACAACCCATTAAAACCCCTGTTTTCCCTGGTATCTTTGCATTGCTTCTCCCACAGATCATATCTCATCCTTGGACGCGACTCGGAGGCGGCGCCCGGCTATCTGGCCATTGGACCCAGCTCCGTGGTCCTCGAATGGAAGGACGAGTGGTCGCTGCGCATGAAGCGCTTCCAGCGAAGGGCACGCAAATGCAGTTGAATCGAGCCGGAAACGGAATATGTCAGAGCGGATTTCAATTTCACACACTTGGCTAGGTATCGGTTTTTGTATAAATTGTACAGTTTACTCAAGTTTCTGACCTTCTTCGGCATCATGCTATAAATTAATTAAAACCCCAAAAACAAACAAACCCCCCTACCACACACTATATAATCCTATATAATTCCTGCCTAGATAAGCTACCACCTGCAGCGGCGTTTCTAGTCCATAAAACGCTCTGCACACTCTGCAAACACACACTCTACACACCAGCAGCCGACTTCCTACTTCCCACAGACACTGAAAATCCCATAGAGTGTTCCGAAAAGAGGACTCTTTATGAATCGCCAAATGCTAATTACAATTACGAGCGTGTCCATGGCCAGTTATGCCCATAAAAAACAGTTATCAATCGGGGAAAACAGAGTGAAAAAGAGCCCAAACATTGAAGGGGGGAAAAGGTGCACCAGGGGGGGGGGTAAACAAACAGCACAGGCCACACATAAGTGCAGTCATAAACCCACAACACGAGCCTTGGACCAGCTGCCAGCCCCTCGCAACAAGCACATGCAACCAGTGGCGTGCTTCTAAAGGGGGCAGCCCACTTTGCATACAACATTTAACAATTTTTTTCAATTAAAATTAAAGCCCCTCTTATAAGTAATATAATTAAAGACAAAGCCAAGCGAATTGCTCAATTTTAATAGTTAACAAATCAACATTGGTGACTTAATGAAAGAGGCCCTGAATTGCAATATTTAATTTATCAAATAGTCACAAGTAAATTAATTAAAGAAGCCCTGAAAAAACCTACATTTAAATATTTAATTCAACAAATTGTAAGAAGAATCTAAAGCAAATTAAGTTAAAGATATAGATAACCATTTCTATGCTAATTTAGGGTTTTTGAAAAGGAAATTCAAGGCGAAAACTGGACCCAACTACAGCATAATTAAATAAATATAATTTACTAATATTATTTATATTACATTTAAATTGTAATTTTAAAACCTTCTCTCCCAGTTGACTACGAGTATTTCTATGCTACTTTTAATATTTTTCTGAATTAAATTTAATTCCCAAACTGATTCACAACTGACCCCTGCTAGTGTCACCCCACTGCATAAATTCAATAAAATTTTTAGTACTTATTTTCCATCCAAAAAAGGATGGGAAAAGCCACATACACTTGTTCTCCATAGATAATATTCCCTGTATTTCCCTCCAACCTTTTTCTGTATTTTCTGAAACGTCTCTCAAGAGTTTAGGCAAACAGTTTTGGCGATAATTATGCACATGTTTATTGACAGTTCGCCAGTTGATTTTTCACGCGCTTTTGCATAACAATTTGTTTGATGAATGCATCAATAAATGAAAGGAGAAATAAAAAAAAACACACACACACACAAAATGCGACACGATGACGAACACGCATTTAAAATGCATTTATCTGGATTTAATTTTCGATTTGAATTATGCATGCAAATTGCGAACGCAACCTGTCTCTGTCTCTGTCAAAGTCTGTGTCTCCTCTTGGACCGCGAAGGCGTCAAGAGCGAGGAGCGAGGTGTTATTTGTTATTTGTAACTCGTTTTTCGAGACCAGTGTAGGCCACGCACACTTGAGGCCCATTCCGCGGGAGCCTCTCAGCACAGTGGGGTCGGTTGATAAATCAAATTGGGAATAGTTTTTAACTCTTAAACGAATTTTTTAAGAAATGTCATAGGGTTGCTCATTTAAATTATTTATTTAAAAGGGTTGCAAGATTATAAATTACTTCAAGAAGTTTCTTTAAATTAAAAGATATCACTTTACAGTTACATATTTTAAATTATTAAAAATTCACCAGAAGTTAAAGATTTTACTAGTTTTTTTTTTTAGCTTAGTTTCACACTCAAGTTATTTTGTGCTCTTTAGCTTGTGCCTACTGTACCGATCGATATGCATCACGGGTAACCACATCAACAAAGCTACAGACAACATGAAACACGTTACTCAAATTAAACAGCAGAAACAAACAGAAGATTGAGCTCGACAGGGACAGCAATTACACAGCGAGAAATTTAGGGAACAGGCGAGGCTATGTTCCATATAGAGAAAATTCGATGCGAAAAAGGGGTATATAAACTCATAATTCATCGTGTACCAGCGAGATTCGTGGAACGAGTCCGTGATATGTAAGCCCCCCACACACGCAGGCTCAGTTATTCCACTCGTCACTCGCCACTGGCCTCTCGCCAATCCTCCTTCTTCTCTCGCCGCACTTCACTCTTTCTACCATTCTATCCACTTTTTCTACTTTTCACTACTTCATTCTCTCCACTCTTCTCTTGCCACTCGCTACTTTCTTCTCGCCACTCACTGTACACTCTACTCGGCAGTAGTCCACTCTCCCCTACTCCACTATTCGCCACTCTCCTCTCACCACGCTCTACTTTTCTACTCATCCTTCCACTCGCTACTCTCTTCTCCCTACTCTTCATACTCTACTTGTCACTCTTCTCTTGCCACTCTCTACTCTTTAGTACTCCACTACTCCACTCTCCAATTGCCACAATCCCATTCGCTCAGTGCAGTTACATACATTTTTTTGTTCAATGTTGCAGCGGATTAAACATGTTTCGGACTCAAAATGTAACATGATATATGACAGCCAAGTGTCGAACTTGATAAATGTTTTAATGAATTTATTTTCGTGTTTATGTTCTGCCTGCCAGCCATCGAAACCGTCGAATGTCGAGATCTTTAGCCGACTTTGCCACGACACCTACAGCCTTTTGTCTGTCCGTCACTCTGTCCGATTCTGATGTCCGATGTCGCTGCGACCGACCATATATACCCATTCCCATTCGCATTCCCATTTTGATTCCCACTCCCATGCCCATTCTGATTCCCACTCCCAAGTTATTCAGGTCTGACCGTGACCATGATGTATGATAAATCAAAATGGGGCCAACATGTGCAGGGAGCGTCGAGAGTGGCGAGTGGAGAGTCGGACAGTTAACATGCTGCGGCATTTAAGCCGAGACCCGTGTTGCATTCACTCTTTTACACCCACTCCTGCCCCAGGGACGCATAATTAGCCCGGCTCTGGCTATGGCAGCTGGTCTAGGGATCGGGATTGGGATTGGGATTCGGATTGGGACCAACGTGGCGTATGAGTCACGAGCAGCACACGTGTGACCACCGCAAAAACACGGTTCGAGAGGGGAGCGCGTGTCCTGCAGCCAGATAAATGCAGAATTGTCGAATTGTCAACTGTTAACTGGTTACATTTATGTGCATTTTTTATAAATGCTGTAACCAGGGTATATGTGCAGTTGAAAGGGATTTGTCAGCAGAAAAAGCTGCTGATCTTCAGTGTTTAAGATAAAGTATTATGCTTGCTTTGGGAAATTTATGAAATATTTAAAAATGTAATTTAATGGAATTAAAGGCCTGCCTTTGGATATTCATCAAATATTAAAGAACTTTATATTGGACCCTTAAGATTCTCCTAATTAAATGAATGTCTTTTTGTTTAAACAACAACTTCAATTCAAAACTTAACTCCTTAAACTTTAGATTCATAAATGCATTCTTTTGAAATAAACAATTAACTTTGAGTGAAAGGAAAAGTAAAAAGGGAAATTAAAATCATTAAAAACAGGAAGTGAATCTGAATTTTTATCCTGGAAAAAACCCCCCACAAAGTCCTCTTTGCAAGCTATTTAGGATTGGTACTCAACCCCTCACCTGAAGCATGCCAAAAAATAATGTTAAATAAATGCAGAAAATAATATTCAACCCCATTTGAAAAAAATGCCAGAAAAGAGACAAAGAAATGAAATGAGAAATTCAATTGTGGCCTCGGCTGCCTTCATGCATATTTAAATGAGATTTTGCGTTAACTGAATTTTGTCAACGGCATTCTCCAGCCGGGGAGCCGGGGGAGTTGGCATATGTGGGCGTGTGACCATGAAAACCCCTATTAATTTATATATATATATGATTATATATATATGGATATGCATCACAGATATAAAACATTTCTATATGTATTTTAAATACATTGGCTTCTCCGTTGCTCCCCATTTTCCGTGTATTTTTTTTTTTTTTTGAGTTTTTGCAATTTTTGCCGTTCATTTAACGCATGGTAATGGCCATAGCAGGCGAGACAGGGGGCGTGGCAGTGGGCGTGTTGTGGCATATGTATTTTAAATAGAATGCAGACTCCATTAGCATATAAATTGATGCGGCAGCGTCGGTTGAGTGGATTTGCTTAACCGGCAGGCAGAAGGAACAAAAAAATGCTCCAAGGATGCCGCTCGTAACTGTTAACTAGCATTTGGCTCAAGAACTAACACAGAAAACAGGAACAGGAAAAGGAACATCAAGCAAAAACAGGAACAGTAACTAGCCCCAAAAGCTGACAAATTGACTTCCGTTTCCGCCAAAAAAAAAACATAATGCAAGAACGAACAACAAGTACTTAAGCACTTACTTAACGAGAGAGATTGACGCAAACATAACCAAATTAGTCATTAGTTGATATGTGAAGCCGTTTATTTATTTACTACCCCCCAAAACCCCAACCCCAACCCCAAACCCTCCCAAGGACACCGCCTCTCTACCTTAATCTTAAATTAAAATTAACACACACTCGAGAGCGGAGAATATATATATTTATAGCGACATGTATTTATATGTTAAAGGGGGCGCAGAGCGAATCCAAAATTGTATCTGTATCCTTCTCGTCCCTGCACTAATCACATATCCTTCAGCCACACACACAAACACACACACACACACACGATTGATTATAAATTATAATATAATGTTTTTTTTTTTATGTGTCAGACTAATACGAATATCAAGTGCGTGTGTGTCCAAAACACAAGAATTATTCATATGATAAGCTAAAAAATAACACAACAAATAAACATAAAAAGGAAATATATAAACGTATAATACACATAAATATAATCAAAAAAAGCAAAACAGCATTTTTTTCTTAGATTTTTTGTAAATACTCAAAAAAGAAAAAACACCCGAGGCGGCCGAGGCGGCAGCGGTACGAAAGGGATTATTATTCACTTTGTTTTAATAATAATTATTGCTAATTATTATGTTGAGCCCCGAAGCAGAAGAGAAATTCACATTGTCTGATATTAAAGTATTGTAGTTGGTACTTATATATTATATACATATATATATATATATATATATATACATATATATATATGGTATATATGAAAGGATAAATATTAAACTATGATTAATCATAACAACACACATATGGCATGCAATTTTTGTGGCAAAAGATGAAACTATATCAAAGACAAGCAGATGAAGGGGCAGCCCAGTTATATATATAAACAAAAAACAAAACAAAATATATATATATATATCATTTATGTGTACTTGAGAAAGTAAAAAACCGAAAGCAAAGCAAAAAGAAAGAAAAGCAAGAAAGTTTAATCGAATTAAGTGGACGAATTGCTAATAATAAATAATAAAACTAATAACGAGATCCAAAGGCCAAGTGTTCTGTATTCTATTGGTTGGGTGAATTGCCAGGTAAACAGGTGAGTTGGAATCTATTAAATTTTTTTTTATACCCCCCTAAACCTAGTAAAAACTAGCACAAAAGCAAGAGTTTTTTGGTCTTAATAATGATTGATTTTCAAGCATTACCATCCTCAGTTTTTTCCCTAACTGTTTTTTGATTTTAAATATTTAAATATATAATTTGTAAGACAGATAACTTAAAATTAAATACCCTTAAATACCTAGCCACAAACTACTAAGCGAAATACCTTCCCCCCTTTTCGGGGTCCTGGGGCTCATCACCATCAGGAAGGCGATAAAGGCGTCTCGTCGGGAACTCCTGCTTCGCCTGGAGCATCATCAGCACTTCTTATTGATTTTGCATAAGCAGTTTATTGTGCTGGGAACAGCCTGCGACGGGGACAGAGACGGAGGCAGGGACCTGCCTCCTGTCCTGCCACACACAAGGACCCAGCCAGCCAGCCCTCGGTCCAGGCTCGCAATCTCGGCCTGGCGTCTCGTCCTTGGGACGGGAGGAAAATTAATTTAAAGCGCAATTTAAGTAGAATTTGCGCCTGGGGCCGTCGTTTCTTAGTTTTATTTGAGCTTTGCTCTCCCCCAGAAGCAGAACTGCTGCTGGGCTGCAGGACTGAAACTAATACGCATATTTATCAAATTTCAAGGCCCCGGGGGTGGCTCTCTGCTGCCGTTGCATCTGAAGTCGTGGCCCAAAATGTACGAAAAAACTGCCTGCAGCGCTTCCAGTTTCGGCAGCAAGGACTTCCTCCCATCGAGGAGGAGGTGAGAGTCAGAGGCAGGGCGACGCTCGACCGCAATGCAAAGCGACGGACCAAGTTTTTGGTCTGGCAAACTTGACAAAGAAATAAAATGCGCCGCGTACTAAGTGCTGGATGCTAGATGACGGTGTTTCCGGGGAGTGCTCGACCCAGGGGATACCTCGCAGTTAAAGGATTGTTTTTGGTCTCAAAAAATGATGTAAGGAAGTTGTTGTGGTTTTAATGGGGAAATGTGGCCAATCTAAGCTGGTATATTGCACAAATTAAGTAGTTTGGGATGTTAAGTTGTTTTTGGTCTAATTTATAAATATTATTATATATGTATTTATTAATATAATTACATACAGAAAGGTTTCTGATTTTTCTCCAACGAATGCAGTTTACCAGAAGAGAATATTCAAATTTATAAGCTTCTTTATATTCCAGCTTCTTTTAAATCTTAAATTTCTTTACATTCCTTCCCTACAAAGTAAATAATTTGGGATATTAAAAAACGGTTTTGGATATTTCTTCAAAGACATATTAATGAATAAACTTTACTGGGAGAGTTTAATTGATTTGATAGGTTTCTATATATTCCAGCTTTCCTTAAACCTTACATTTCCTTATATTCCCTTCACAAATTTAATTATTCTGAATGCTAAGTTGTATTTGGTTTATTTTATTAGGTAAATATAAATATTACATTATATAAATATTAATTAATATATAATCTGAAATATCAAAATTTTTCTTTTTCTGTATTTTCCCGCAAGCCATTTTTTTCATAACCTTTATAGATAGAGTTTTAAGTTTCTACATATACTAGCTTTAATTATCTTTAAGTTCCTTCCACAAATCAAATAATTTGGGATATTAAATTGTATTTGGTTTATTTTATCAATGAAATATAAATATTTCTTTTCAGAAATACAACGTTTTGGTATTTTTCTGTATTTGCCTGCAAGTCCATCTTATTAAAAAACTTTTCCAGGCAATAACCTTGCCTCTACTCTATAGGTTTTTACAAATTCTACTCCTCTATAAACCCCAAATTTCTTTAAATTCCCTAACCAAAAACCTAAAAACTCCATAAAAATCCTTCGTAAAAAGGCCTAAAACATAGATTCCTTCATAAAAAAACCCCGGAAGACCATTTAATTTTGCATGCTCATGGCTTAAACTTGGGTAATGACTGGACCGTTGGACTGATGAAAGTAACAAATAATAATCCGTATATGCGAAATCGATACTCTCCCCGCTGAAAGGTATCATCACTCCCCATGAAACATACAACAAATAAAAAAAAGAAGAGAAAATAAGCGCCAAAACTTGGTGGGTGGCGGGTGGTGGGTGTTACGGTTTAGTTGGATGGACAAGGACGAGTCCTGTGGTGGTGATGCCTCATAGGCTGCCACCGGTCTGGTTGCCCTGGCAATGCAGTGGAACGGAGAGAGCGGCTGAGCGTCTGTCAGCGGCAGACAGGAGCCGGGGGGCACCACACCACACCACCCACACCCCCCACAACCCCCGAAAAGCCACCCCAAATCCAAGCCTTGGCCAACCCCCTTTGGAAGCCGCTGCACGCTTCATAGGCGCAACGAATGAATTTTAATTTGATTAAAGTGAAAAATTGAAAAATGCTTCTTTGGCAAAGCCTCCAACGCTTTCTGGCTTTCGCTTTCACTTTCACTTCATTTTTATTTTGATTTTTTCTTTATTTATTTTTCAGGACTTTATTAAACGGAGAGGGGTGGAAAGGGGAGCAAGGATGTGCGGGGATTAGTGGGCCAATCAGCAGGCAGCCAGGATTCTGTGGCCTGCTGCACAAAACCTCATCGTCAGTTGCCATGGCCAGAAATGCCAAATGCCAAATGCCAAATGCCGATTGACGACGTCGTTGCTGTCTACATTTTGGGGGGCAGGATACTCGGGGCAGGATTCTCGCTGCAGAAACTCCCCCTCTTGGCCGCTGGGAGTGAGGGCTTAGGCCGCCTTAAACCTTTTTTCCTCCCCCCAAATAATGTTGTTTTTGTTACGCCCGTTCAAAGGCTTTTCCCCAGAGCAGCGTCAGAGTTGCTTAGCCCGGCTAAGAAGCATTCTTCTCCTGTGTGGGTCGTCTGCTGGAATTACGCCGCTTGGATTTCAAGTGCTGCCACTTGTTGTGGCCCGAAACAGGGCCGTGTCTTCGAAGCGAAACTCCCTGAATTATTTCCCTTTTGGTTACACAATATCTAAAACTGCAGAGACAGTTACTCGTTTTTTTTTTGGGAAGAATTAATTTTTAGAGTGAGTCCGCTCCTGGCGCCAAGACAAACCCAACTGCGGTTCCGTAGTTGCAAGTTGTCAGAGGTCAGAGGAAGCCAGAAGGCAGTCAGGAGGCAGTCAGGAGGCAGCCAGGAGGCAGCCAGGAGGCAGCCAGGAGAAGCCAGGAGGCAGTCAGGAGGCAGCCAGGAGGTAGCCAGGAGACGGGCAAAGACTCCACTCGAGTATAACACAATGTTGCACTGAACCCTGAAACGCGACGAGGTCCTGGGAGTAGTGCTAAGCCATGGCATCCAGGAAGTGAGACTAGCAGCTGCCGCGCTGGAATCCCACCAATGGCATCCACATGGGGCGCATTGTGAAGTGCAAAAAAGGCGCATTTTACAAGATTTTTATTACATATAAATGTGAAAAGTATTAAAAAAGTAAACTTTTTTATAGACTTTTCATTTTCTCTCGCCTTTTGGAGGGGGAGAAAAGAAGTTGTTTCGCTTTTCGTCTGGGCGTCATGATGCGTGTTAAGGGAATACACACACATCCCAACACACACACAACGAATACCCGCAGACCTCGCACACTCGGCACACCCACCACACACCCACACACAACACCCTGGCATAGGCCAAAACATCTTTCCAAGGAAATGCTTTCACTGAGCTACAAGGAAAACCAAGGATAAGTGCGCTACGCTCTGGAAGGATGTTACTTGAATAGTTTAAGGAGCTTCTTAATATATATTATTATTATTATTATTATTATTATTATTAAGAGTTTAGTCTAAGGTTTAAGTCAAATTTTATAGAAATCGCCAGAGTTTCTTGGGTTTCTTTTTCTTAGAGAAGAACGAAGTCTACCTCAAAGTATGCCACACTTGCTGATCGCCAACGGAGTGCGTTTTATAGTTGAGGCCTGCTTTTGGGCTGTTGTTCTGGTATATATTCTAATAAATATTCTTGATATATTCCTCCTATATTCCTGGTAAATTCTTGACATACTCTTCATATATTCTAATATATATTCTGGCTATATTCCTGGCATATTCATGAGATATTCCTGATATATTCTGGCTATATTCCTGGCATATTAATTAAATATTCCTGATATATTCTTGCTCTATTCTTGACATTTTTTTTTTGACATATTCGCGACGTGTTTTAATATAAAATCGTGCTATATTCTTGCTATATATATTATTTTCTTGGCATACTCTCCACATATTTTAAAATATATTCCTGGTATATTCTTTATATATTTATATAACAATTTCTTGACATATTCTCCACTCAAATATATAATCTATCTCCTCGTAGTATATTCCTATAAATATTCCTGACATATTCCCATATTCTTGACATATTCCTGACATGTTCTGATATATTCCTGCCATATTCTGATATATATTCCTGCCATATTCTGATATATATTCCTCACATATTCCACTTCTCTGAAAACCCAAAGTTCACTCAACGCAGCAGCGTCCTGCAGAGCCGTTTTAGCCGAAAGAAAAACCACAAAATCTCCACTCCACTCCTTCAACTCCACTCGCTGTGCCTGTTAAATTTGTTGCACAGTGCTGGGATTCGTTTTGTACGAGGGCGGAGTTGTAACCAAAAGGGAAAATCCCGGGGAAATGGCAATGGAAATGGTAAAGGGAAACGGTCTGAGAAAAAAGGGGGAAAGAGTCCAGGGCCAAAGACGTAACCGTGTCGATGCAGAGTTGCTGTTGTTCCGGGCGGCAGTTACTGGGGTTTCTTATTTTTATTTTGTATTTTTTTTTTTTTTTTTGCTTTGCCACAGACTTTTCATATTTTTCTTAACAAATTTTACCCCACCCTTCGGAGCCTTGCACACTTTTTAAATTTCATTTTATTACTATAACAAGACATAAGTAGGCATAATGGGGGCCCTATAAAATATTCAAAAGGAAATTGGCATAGAAAGTTTAACAGCCGAGGGCAGAGTTTTGTATGGTTACGGTTACGAGTTCTTTTTGCTACTTGTTCCTGGTTCTGGGTACTTTTCTTCTTGTTTTTTTTTTTTTTTTGCCACATTCAAGCCTAGGCACTTTGAGGACCTCGAACGAGGTGCCGTCACCTCGAGGAGCAGGAATCGCGAGTGTTGAGCGATTAACTTTGAGGTTAATGCACTCCAAACTTGAAAACTGAAAGGTAAATACACTGTGAACTTTCTTCTAAGTTCAATGGAATTGTACAGAAATTAAATATATATTAATATATAATTTAAAACTTAAGAAGGTAAGATTAAACATTTATTTAAGGTAAACTACAAGCCACAAGGGTAAGTCAGGCATTTGAACTACAGAACATTTATAAAAAAGTCTCTGAAAAGTTAATTTTTATAAAAGATTATAGAGACTTGATTTATGATTTCTAGTTGTTAACTTTCATAAATTTAAGATTTCTTTTTTTGGGAAATAAACTACATTTTCTTGGCCTGAAGTAAACTCCAAAGAACATTTTTATTTGCAGCTTGTAGAGGCCTTGAGTGGCACCAGCCAGGACTTCCGTGCCTGAGCCAATTTGTACAACGAATATTTAGTATATGGCCACCCTTCCTCCCACTCCACCCACACCACCCACTCCTCCCGCCTCCTTATCACCTCCACCCACTGTCAATCATTTTCACAAGCGATTTGTCAGGCAATGCCGCGATGCAAATAAGCCGCGACAGTCCCCAAAAAACTTGGTGACGTTTTCTTTCTTTCTTTTTTTTTTTTCGGCGGGATCATCATGATTTTTTACAACTTTTCATTTATGCGCTCGAGCTGCCTTAATGGCTGCCAGGAGAAGGAGGAGGGAGCAGGGAGCCAGGAGCTGGGAGCAAGGAGCTGAATCTGAAGCTAAAGCTGGTGGCAGCTTAGAAGGAGCAAAGGGCAGCATATGTGGCGTTGCAAATCCGGAAATCCTGCCCGTTTCAGGCCACTATTCAAATGAGCAGCTCAACTTCCTTCCTACTCTCTCCCGTCAAATGGCTTGGAAAATATGTTCTTTCTTGGAGCCGCCGCCGCCGCCGCCGCCTTCTTGAGCACCCTGAGCCGCGAGTAGATGATGTCCCAGTCCAGATAGGCGCCCACAATGTACCGTGAGTTGAGTTCGGTGTCATCGTAACCAGTGCGGCCATGAAGCAAGCGAATATTGTTGAAGGTCAGCACATCGCCGGGCTGCGTCTTGAAGGCATGGGCATCGTCTCGGGCCAGGCGAACGAAGCGGGCATAGGACTCGTACCAGGGCAGGACCTCGGAGAGCGGCACATTGAACTGACTGTCCCGCTGGGGCACGCTGTGATTCACCCGGGTGTACCTTCCCTGGGCATCCAAACTAAAAGAGAACCAGAATGCTCAGCCTAAAATGATTCACAGAGAGATCTAATCAATCTCACCATATCACCGGCGCCCGCCAAATGTTGTGAAACTCTCGTCCATCCTCGCTGCCAATGTCATTCCAATCCACCACCACCCGGCTGAGTCGCTCAAAATCCTCGGGATAATCGCGACGCAGTATATCGGCCACATGAAAGGCGTCCACCAGCAGGTTACTACCGCCAGACGACTCCGTTTGCACCACACAATGCAGGATATTAACGCTGGGCTTGTACTCGTAGTACGGCAAATCCGTGTGCAGGGGCAGTGGCAGCGATAGGTAGGCAAAATTCTGGGCTCCTGGCTTGGCCTGCACCACAAACTCCTCGCCGTAGGTGGTGCGTCTTATGAAACCCACCCGCTCGGCCAGGCGACGCACCACCCCTTCGTCCAGCGGAGCACCGCGCAGCAGGGCGACCCCATGCACGGCCAAGGCCTGAAGCCACTCCCGGAGCTGGGCATCCTGTTGCATTACCTCCTCATAGCAAAAGTGCCGGGCAATCGAGGGAAAGTCCGCCCCAGCCCAGTGCTGGGTGGGTGGCCGATAGAAATCCTCCAGGTAACTCTGCTGGCGCCTCTCCTCGAAACTGCGCTCTTGAAGCCACTGCAGGGAGAATCGGCTCTCATGTGAGTCGCTCCATTGAACCACCAGTTCTTCTTGATCCTTATCCTTGTCTTGATTATTGTCTTCTGTGGTGAGACTTACTGGTCGTACTGTGGTGTCAAATGTATCCCAGTTCAGTTTGCGTGAACGGGAGGTGCCATGGAAGCATTCTGCACACAGGCAGTTGTCCCTCAACCAAACACCGGGAAAGGTCAACGGCTGGGAGTCCGGCTTCTCCGGATGAACTTCGATGTTAACTTCGTTCACTATTCTGGCACTGATCCACCGGCAAGAGGAGGAGAAAGAGGAGGAGCTTGTGGCCAGAGCACGGCCCAGTCTCTGCGCCCACATAATGACGTTGTGGTGGCCTCAAGCGTTCGCAGCGGAATGAGACGGCGGAGAAAGCGTTAAGGCAAATGAAATTGAAACAAAAACCGAAAACCAAAACTAAAAACCACAAACAAAAACGAAAACGCGAATGATACGATTTCCCTAGATCAGCAGTCGGCTTGGGTCTTTGGACTTTGGCTGCCAGCTCACCGCGCAGAAGAGGACAAGGGCGTAGCTTGAAATATTTCTAGAACCTCTAAGGGGTGTAGAAAATTTAGTAGGAAGTTTGCTGGGTAAAATAGGGGACTTTAAGGGACTGTTTAATTTTTTGTACTCTCAAATTATCTAACATTCTTTCTGTCCAAGACGTGTGAGATATTATCATTTCCATCATCTCCCAGACATAATCATTTATATCATATTATAGACCAATTGTTAACAACAAAAGGTTTATATTTAGTATATATATATATATTATATTTAGTAAAACAAGTGACCACAATTAGGGTAAAAATAACTCTTTTTATTTATTACAAAAATCCTAAAAACAAACAACTCTTTCCTCCAACCCCCCATCAAAAAACTTCAGCCTCCGCCTCTGCCTATCACCAGATGGTGTCTTATCAAAAAGCAATGTGGGTTTTGTGATCTCTGCTGGGAAGACGACACGCTGAGGCAGCTGAAAAATAAGATTACAATGTTATAAACCAGAGGGGTTTTTTATGATTAGCTTTAGGTGATTATGGAATGCCCTAGAAGAAGGTACCTTTAGAGGTTTTTTTTTAGAGGGTTTGCTACCCAAATCAAAGCAATTTCAAGACGCTCTACTTGGGCATACTTCAGCCTAAAAGTTTGATAACTTCATTGAGATAAACTACCACTACTTCTTGCCACTTTGATTGACCTTTTTGTGAACTATCAAGCTCCAATTTCAAGTTGCAAGTCAATCAGCTGGCCACAAATTAGCATCTTCAAGCGAGTAAAGACATTCACTGGGGCCACCCGGCAGCGATTTGCTTGACGTCACTGCTGATAAGTCGCCTTTGCTGCTGCGGCAGGCCAGTGGTCAATCAATCAATCAATCAATCAATCAATCAATCAATTGAATCATCTTTGTCCCCCTGCAGGCCCCAAAGCCTTTAAAAGGGCCTCCTTCGGTTCTTGTGAAAGCAATAAAAATTGCAGCGCCTTCCGTGGCCAAGGCTGACCTGTTGCACAATTGAATGGAGAGCAGCGGCTGTGTGGCAGTTGCAACTGGCCAAAACAGGAGGGCGGGGAGGAGCAAAATACACTGCCAGAAATGGGGTGATATTTGAAAAGAACTTAAGAAAAGGGTTTTAAAAGGATTTAAGGGTATTGAAAAGTATGCAATGATATTTTTAGTCCAGAAATGTAAGGTAAACTTTTTGCAACCTACTTTTCGGCGGGGTTTTAAATTGATTTTAAAACTCACTTTGTTTTTTAATGATTTATTTATGTATCTGTGGTTTTTTTTATTTATTTCAATATATTTTTAAGTAAAATCATATACTTTTTAGCTAGAAAGTTATGTTACTCTTCGGGGGGCATACTTTTGGTTGAAATTTTAAACGAATTTCCAAATTTGCTTTAGCTTTTCATTACGTTTTCTATAGTTTAATGTTTTGTTTTTATTAAAATAAAATATATACAACAATTTAAGATATTCTTCTTGCGGCATACTTTTTGGTGAGATGTTTCAGGTGCTTCAAACCCGCTTAGTTTTTTCTGTACTATTTTTTTATGTACTCTATACTTTTATTATTTAATAAATAAAATCATAATCCATTCAAGTGTACCCGCTGCACCCGAAGCCCGGCTCGGGACAGGGCCGGCGGATGCCCAAATGTCTGCTGGCTGCCCTGACCATTTACAGCGCGGACAATAAATTCTTCATGCGCGGCAGCCTGGGTGCCTCCTGCCTCCTGCCTCCTGGTACCTCCCACCTCCTGCCTGCCTGCCGCCGGAGGCTTTTGGAAATGTTGCAGAAATTCCCAAGCCGGCGGCCATAAAAATGCGGCTCACATGTGACAACGATTTGTACTTTAGCTCCTTTTATGGCCCCGGCCTGTAGTGGCTCCTGCCCGAGGCTGTTGCATTTTTAAAAGCAACTCAGGCTCGAGCTGGGTCCCCTTTGTCCCCGTGGCTGCCGTGGCAGCAAATCTCAAAATCGCATCAGATTATACGAGTTATGCGATGGAGCGATGGAGCGACGGAGCGACGTAGCTCCCGTTTTGGTCATCTGCCGTTGTTGCTGCTGCTGCTGTTCCGCTTTGTAGGTCATCGCCTCCTCCTCGAACCGAGCCCCTGCTCCTCCTCCTCGACAGTCCTCCCCACCCTCAATTGGGTCAATTAACACTGACGACCCTCGACGGATATGCGGATATGTCCTTCAGGCACCAGAAGCCCCGAGATATGCTGAGCGATTCAATGCGATGACGATGATTATCGTGTCACCACTCAGGGCGAGGAGTCCTTGTTCTTGTCCGGGATGTTAACAGTTTTCGTTTCATGTAATTAAGTGCTGCTGATCCACTAGGTTTTATCTTCATCTTTAAGACGCAACCGGTCGGTAGGTGGGGCGGACGGACAGTGAAAGCTCTTTGGCTTCCACGCTCGAAAGCGAAACAATGGAGGGCAGGACACTGGGCCAGTCTGGGATTGGGATTGGGTTTGGGTTTAGGATTGGGTTTGGGTTCTGGGATGGACAGTGTTTGCAAACTGTCTGGGCGAGACAACGCTGTACGTGCCGATGATGTCCGCCGGTGCAGGATTCGTTGTCAACAAGGGTATATTGTGTGCTGGCCTAAGGATCTTGGGTTCTATATGGCTTATAAATGGGTTTATTATGGTCAAAAGATTAATTTAGAGTTGGTATTTTAATGTTTATATCTTAACAATATCAGTTAACTATAAAAACTTAAGGATTAGTAATCCATTTATCAGCTAAAAGAATTAAAGAAGCTAAAGAATCAATTAATTATGAAAGCAAATTGACCAGGTTAAAAAGTATTCAGTTCCCTGTTTTAAGAAGCTAAAGGGTATTCAGTATCCTTTAAAAAATAAGCAAATTTGCCAGGTTAAAGGAAATACCGATCCCTCTTTTAAGAAGCTAAAAAATACCTTACAAAATAAGTACATTTGCCAGGTTAAGGAGTAACCAATATCCTTTAAAAAATAAAACAAATTTGCCTGTTTAAAGGGTATCCAGTTCCCTGTTTTAGCTGCAGTTCCCAAGCACCCACCCCAGGTATCTCCTAGTCGGTTCACTGGCTCGCTTTCGCCTTCACTGATTGCACTTCAGCTGGGCAAGGACCAAGGAATAGAACTCGAAGCGTTCCGAAAAATGTGTTAAGAGTCTAAACACGAACGTGCCGCTCAAAGGCCACTCGTTAACAGGCGCCGGGGTTCGGTTCGAGCCGGAAGGAAAGTCCCCTCGCTCCTCATCGCTCAGTTGACTCAGCATATCCGCTGCTCATGGACAGCGGCGGCTATGCTATTGGCAAAATATTTTCACTATTTTTTCCACAAGATGCAGCCAAAGACACACACCCACTGTCCCCCCTACAAGGCTTCATATATCTTCCTTACCTTATTCTATACTTGGTTTTTATTTTGTGTGCTTTTTGGGTAAAAGAAAAAGGCTGCACTCTCTCCTTTTGCAGGTGGCATCTGCAGCAGCGTCTGCAGCCATTTCATTTGGCTGCTTATTTTATTGCCTTCGAGCACCGGCAGACGGCAGAGACGGTTGGCAAACAAACAAACAAACAAGCAAACAAACTGGCAAACACCCGACTGGTTTAGGCCAGAGATCCCGGCCAAGACATGGCTCTATGGAGTCCTGCCTTTTTTCTTTTCCTTTTTTTTGGGAGTCTTTATTACGAATGCGGCAGGAAAAACGAAATGCAATTCATTGCACAAGACATTCAAGACTCACAAAGGTGGGAGCTACCTTGTTGCCAAGGGGGGCAACTGGGGAGATACCCCTTCAGGGAAATCCTTGCAGGTGAGGCGGAGCCAGAGAGGCATTCTTCCGGCGGCAGGACATGAAATTCATGGTCCGGACTCCCGGAAGGTTTGCTTACCGAGTTCCCTTTTGTTTTTTCCCCAAACTAAATTAAGGTTTACTTTTGTTAAAAATATTATCTATGTACAAAAAGGGTATTATAAAATTTGGAATGCATTTAAAACTCGATTTATAATTTGTTGCCAATTTTCTGACAATTTTGACGATGACCCCTTACATTTTTATTCAAAAGAATTGACACATTTTTGCCTTGAAAATCGCAAACATTTGAACAGGGTTTTTTGATCATAACTTCCCTAAAACTGAACCGATTTCAGTCTGGTTTCGTGTTTTCTTCTTGGTTTTAAAAAGAGAACATTTCTACATTTAAAATTGGATTTCAAATTTTTTGACAATTTTTAGACAATTTCATTTTTATTAAAAAAAGTGGCAAATTTTTGCTTTGAAAATAGCTCACATTTAAAAGGGTTTTTTGATCATAACTTCCCTAAAACTGAACCGATTTCAGTCTGGTTTTGTTTTTTCTTCTTGGTTTTAAAAGGATAACATTTCTGCATTTAAAACTAGATTTCAAATTGTTTGAACATTTTTGGACATATTCATTTTTATTCAAATAATTGATACATTTTTGCCTTGAAAATCGTGAACATCTAAAAGGGTTTTTTGATCATAACTTCCCTAAAACTCTACAGATTTCAGTCTGGTTTCGTTTTTTCTTCTTGGTTTTAAAAGGAGAACATTTCTGCATTTAAAACTAGATTTAAAATTTTTGAAAATTTTTTGACAATTTCATTTTTATTAAAAAAAGTGGCACATTTTTGCTTTGAAAATCGCTAACATTTGAAAGGGGTTTTTGATCATAACTTCCCTAAAACTGAACCGATTTCAGTCTGGTTTCGTTTTTTCTTCTTGGTTTTAAAAGGAGAACATTTAAAACTAGAATTATAATTTTTTGACAGTTTTTTTACAATTGTTGGTCAATTTCATTTTTATTCAAAAAATTGGCTTATTTTTCGGTTGAAAACAACTTTTCCCTGAAGCATATTGGAACCTACTTTGTCTTCTTCGATTGCTTTAACTATTTTCTGCTCAGATTGCAATTTTTCCAACTCTGATTCCCTGCAGTTTGTTGGTTGATGAACTCGGCCACTTTAAGCCGGGGTTTTCCAAACGCTTTTGCCCCGAGTTTACCCTTGTTTTCCCCCGTTTATTCCCCCAATTTTTCCTCTGGAGTTTGCTCTGCCAGGAGCTGAGTGTGTTTATGCATAGAGCCGGCATAGTTTACACATTGTCTGCCTGGAATCCTGACAGACGCCGTCTCCAGTTTACCAGTACATATATTTGTATATATATAAAGATGTATATATCCCTGTATATATCCGGTGTCCCTGGCTCCGGCTGCCTTCTGGTTTCCACGTCCTGCGACCACCTCGTCCCGCAACAGTCTGATGCTGCCGCTGCTGTTATCTTGTTTTCCCTGGCTGAGCTTTCGGTAAGCCGCGTCTAAATATCCTTTTTCCTAGCTGCAATTTTTACAGCTCATTCCGGGCGACACTCCTTGAGGAGTTGTTTGCGCATTGTTTACAGCTTTGTCCGCCCGACTGGCATCCTTGTGCTTAATGCAGTCTGCAGTCTGAAGCCTGCCAAGTGCCGGGAATACAAATCGAATTAACCTCTTTATTTCGCCTATTCCGAAAAGAGGGGAAAACCCTGCCTCCCCCGGCTTAATTACTGGCCAATGGGGCGTGGCTGCCGAAATGTTATTGGACAAAGCACTTCCTTCCCATTCCGTTTGCCAGTTCCGCCGCTTTCCAGAGATCCCAATTAAGAGCAGACTTTTCTCTCTCGGTTTCCTCTGATTTTTCACTGGAAACTATTTCCAACTCTTTGCCTTTGCTTTGGCACAAAATCAACAAACAGGAACCCCTTTGGCCCAGGCCCGACCCCCCCTCTCTGGGAAGTTGAAACGTGTTGCGGCATATATTAATTTTTATTTTCAACGCCGCCGTCTACAAATTAACGTGGCTGCTGCTGCTGCTTTTCAACACTGAGGGAAATTTGTTACTTAGAAAAGTGGTTAGATTTTCAATAAAAAAATGACAAATTAAATGCTAAATTAATATAATATGGGCATGTTTTAATAAGATAATTAGCTTTAGTTTCTTAACTTTTAGCAGAAAAAATAAATGAGATGAAAATATATTGAAAGCTGGCAAAGTTATAGGTTTTCTCTTACAAATCTTCCTATCGTTTCTATGACAGCTATATGATATAGACCTCCGATCAGGACCGTTCCTATTTTATATACTAGTTAGAATATAGAGAAGACTATTTGCTAAGTCACATTTGGATGGCTTCAAAATTCAGGGACTTGTTTGCGTAGAAACGGACAGACGGGCATGACTAAATCGACTCAGCTATTGATGTTAATCAAGAATTTATATAGTTTTTATATATATTAATATTATATATCTTCTTGGCTGCTTTGCCAGCTTCTGACTAAAATTGTAATACAAACTTTTAAGCAAAAACCATTGTCTAACTTTCTCTTAAGCATTTCATGTAAATAAACTTAATTTAAATTTAATTTTACAAATGAAAATATATCTTAAAAGCAAGGAAAACTTGATTTAACCCTGTGACTGGGTCTTTTCTCTCAGTGTAGCTGCTGTTTAGCCGATTCTGCTCTGCTTCTGCGTCGGCTTTGTTTGTTTAGCCACTGAATGATGGATCACACACTCGCACACCCGCACCATACACTGGCAGCAAAAGAGTTTCGAAAGCAAGTTTTACTAGGGATTCCGGTGGCATTTTTCCCTTAAGTGAAAAACCTGGGGAAAACCGTTGTTTGTGCCTCAAACCCCGCTGCCTTTTGTGTTTGGCATGCCCGCTCATTATTTTCACACGTAGCCTGGCACGCCCCATCTCCATGCCCTTTTTACCATTAGCCTCTGATTCTGCCCCTTTCCCTGCCCCTCACCCTCCCCTTTCCCTACCCCCTCTCCTTATAACAACACACATACTCGCAGCATTTTGTTTATATTTTAAGGTAATTTTCTGGACCGCCGCCGCATTACTTGCAACTGTTGCGCCTACAGAAAGCATGCCCCTATCTCTCTCACCCTTTCTCTCTCTCTCTATCTCTCTCACCCTCTCTATCTCTATCTATCTATCTCTCCTGCACAGGACCATCCATTCCCCCACCCCTATAGAGCGGCCATAAAAGGTCAATGATACTTACAGTTTGAACAACTTTCAAGGAGAGATGGGTGGAGGTAGAGCGGGTTCCTTGGGAGGCCCCTGGAACGAAGTGTTCAAGTGTCTTGTGGAAATCGAGAAAGTCGGAGAGAGAGGTGAGTACAAAGCTGCTCAGAAACACTAAAAGAAAAAAAGGGGCACATACAATAAATTTACAGAACGTTTACAGAACGAATGATATACAAGTTACCACCTATAAATACCAAAACGAAAGAACATTTATAAAAAAAATACTAAAATTATTAAAATAAATATAGAAAAATTTAAAAAAAATACTTCTTTTTACACAGAAAACACTCCCAGAAAGCACTCAAAAATTATTCCCCCTGCAGTGCCATAAGTAAAAAAGTTCAAGACCCCGGGAACAGCCGGGCCAGCGAAGGGGTTAAGGCTGGGGGCCCGGACTGGCGACGGCCAAGGATGCTGTAAATGTGGTCAAGCTGCATAAAATTGAAATGGTCAAGCCATAAACTTGGCCATTTGTACTCCAGTCCCGGGTTATGAGTAGAAACAATAAAAATGCCCGCAGGACGGCGTTCCAAGGAGCTCCGAGGAGTTCCAAGGAGCTGAGAGGGCAACAGACAAATGGAATAGAAAATTCCCGCAAAATATGAAATATGAAATGCTTCTGAAACTAACTCGGTCCAGGGGGCAGTAAGGAGACGTAGTAAATGGTTCCTCACCCTTTTTCAGGTCCTGTTGGAAAGGACGAACTCCTTAAGTGGACAAAACTACAAGTGGGCCAAAGGTCTCACGTCGCCGGGATGCGTGTATCTGCCGGAGACCCATAAATGCCAACCGAATTGAGGTAACAAAGTGCTTTCAGGGGCGGGCGGGGAAACAGCTCCTCGGGAAAAGTGATATCAAATAATAAATGTCCGAAATGGAAGTAGCATTACTTTCAAAAACGAAAATTAATTTATCTTGGAGAGCTTCCTATCGTCGTCTCCGCTTTCCCCTTTAAAATATGGCTTTAACTGGGTTTCTTGCCAGGTGAAGAGCCCCACCAACCAAAGCCAACGTGCCTCATTAACAATATTATATATATATATATATATATATATTAAATAATGAAATAAAGCGATTATGATAATAATTTCAGCGCAATTAATGAGGGAACAAAAAAGTTGCACTGATAATTACCTACAATTAAAATTGATTTATGAAAGGGGTGGCCAGGAATCCGGACTGGAATTCAATTAAAAACTCTGGCATCGCTAGGCTCCAGCCAATCAATTAATAAGACAATGTGTGGGACTAACGGCCCTGATATATAATATTTTATATATGTATTTGAGCCAATAAAGGATGAGCCAAGGATACGGGCATACGTGTAATGTGCCATCACAGTGCCGGGGCCCAGGATGCCCACCCAAGGATAATTAACGAACTCGCACACGCACTGGCAGGACTCGATGGATAAATGCGTTTATTTAACAAATTAATTGGCGCAAAGTAGGCGAAAGGCGCCGGTAAAGGTACACCAAGAGAAACGAGAGGTATGCCTGTATATATTTGTAAGAAAATAATATATTTTTATATAGAAAGAGTTAACAAGGAATTTAAATTAAGAGCTAGCGAGTATGGCTAAGGCAGCAGAAGTCTTTAGCTCAAAAATAATATATTTATAGGAACCTTCAAGACAATATTTCACACATTTCAATGTTAATAAAATTAATTAATTCTTTTTTAAAAATATACACAGCTCATATTTTTACAAAAGAATAATTAAATTATAATATACCAATGGGAACTTGAGCCATGATTATTTAATACATAAATAAAACTATTACCTAGAAACATACTTAATTCAAGGCAAAGACCCTTTTCCTTTGGCCAGATGAATTCTGTATGCTATTTCTGTAAATCTATTTTATAAAATAATATATATATAGTGAAACTAACTATATACCTTTAAATACTAAATATAAAATAAAGCTATATTCTATAAACATAACTTATGCAAAGTCTTTTCTTTGAATAGTTCTATTATTAGAATATAGTTTTAAATATTTATTTAGTGATTGAAAACAAACGAATATTTAGTATTTAAATAATACAAAAAATATTTTTAAGAATCTGGCTTCCATTTTTTAAATTCCTTTTTCGCTCGGTGCCTGCCAGTGAGCGACAGAGACGGACTCCTTGAATTGAAACCTTCCTCTGTCACACTCCGGCGATTACTTACACATTGTTGAACCTCTTGCAAAGCAATTTCTTTTTTGTTGTATTTTATTTTTTATTTTTTTCCCCCTTTTTCCGGGGCCCAGAATGTAATTAATAAACGTATTAAAAACGCATGCAAGTGAGCAGCAGCCGAACAGCCGGACGTGGCCAGGACATGGACATGGTCGCTGCAGCCGCCTGTCCAGGCGATTGGAGTGAAAACCAATTAATCAGCTGCCTCGGCTCAGCTCTGGTCAATGGCCTATGAAATGGGGCTGAAGCCACCACCCCCAGGCTCACTGGCTCACCCCCCACTCAATCCCAGGGCCCCCCGTAGAGTTGTCCCAATATTTGTCCTATTAACCACCAGTCCCGGAAAACCCAAAGGCAGGAACGGAACCATAAAAAAAGGAATGCTGGACTCAGCAGGGCGGGAATGCCAGATAATAGACAATTTTAACATTACAGATTTTATGGTAGCGACAAATTATGAACAGTTATACATCAGCCAGGGGGCGCCAAGGATAAAAAAAATAAGATAACTCCAGCTCCTCATCAAAGAAATAATGAAGTCGCTATGGCCAACGATTTATTAATGACACAAACTTGCATGGAAATATATATATACATATATATATTTTATGTACCTCAGATAAAAAACTAAGGAATACGACTTTCACCCTCCTCCCTTGCAGATCAACTAGAAATATTCTTATATACCACAGCATCCCATATATATTGACTAAGTCGCCAACTGACTTGGCCTCGTCGTCTCAGGCCACAGATGCTTATTTATGGGCCAGACTGTGCGAGGGGCAGGGTGAGGCTAGGCAGTTGGAAGGATGACAAATCACGGCCAGGAGCTAGATCTGGCAGACGGAGCACCGGTGACGGTACAACCACCCAGCCACCCATCTACCCACCCATCTAGCCATCCATCCATCCACCAGCCACTGCAGGCAATGTAATCACATTTATTCGCGACACTCGAGACACTCCAGGACTCTGATAGCGCCCCCCCGGCTCCTAATCCTGCCCCCGCTGCGAGCCACAATTATTGTCTTGTAACGCACACGCCCCCTTGGAAAAAATAAGTCTGAGTGAGGCAAGTGGGAAAAACGATACCCTCTATAAAAATAAAGTTAATAGAGTTAAAAATTTTAACGAAAAGGAATTAAAATGAATAAAAATGTTGAAAACTTATGGAGTATCAACTAAGTTTAGAGATGCAATCCAGAGGAAATGTTCGATAAATCCAAGAAAATATCGAAAATATCATAAACTTTGACATATCGAAATTTTGTGAATCGAAAAATATGGCATTTAACGACTTAATCTTTGAATATATTATAAAAATAAAAGAAACCTTTTATTAGAATTATTTGTCTCTTAAAAATTGGTAAAATGTAACAAACAGAACATCGATTTATGGCTCATATATCTCAACGTTTTAATATCGATTATTTTACTACAATATATTAAACAGAATATCGAACTGTAGCTCATATATCGAAACGTTCTACAACCAATTATTAAACAGAATATGTATCCATTTATCGCTCATAAATTCCTATTTATAACTATCATTTTATACTTATATCAACTTTTTCATCAATTATCGATACAATTTCGATATATTAATAATTTTCCTGCTAAACCTATTTAAGCTGTAAGTCATATATGACACAAAAGTATACATAGAATTGAAGTATACAGAAAATATAGAACGTTTTAGATATTCCTCTTCAATATTACCCATTGAAGCACAAATCGATATACCCAAGACCCCAGCAGGGTATCAAAAAAAATGCAAAAAATAAAAGGAATAGAGCAAGAAGTAAGATGCGGCCCCGCAACAAACACTTTATACAAATCGGGGAACCCCTGGGCCACAGCATCCTGGAGAAGCAGGAGCAGAAAAAGCAGGAGGAACGGGAGAAGCAGGAAGACCAGGAGGTAACAGGAGAAGCCCAAGGAGCAGTTGCCTCAGACCACTCCGAGCACCCACAGCACTCCGCTCCAGACAAGCTGAGCGGCTGAGTGATGGCATTTCTGCCTTATCATTTTTACGTTTTTGTGATAATTCATGTTTATAAATTGTTTATGTATTTCATTTGCCATTACATTGCAGAAAATTCGAGCCGAGGCCGGGGAGAGATGCTGGCAGGACGTTGCCATAATGCCGGCGATAAAAAATTCATAGCGCGAGGAAGACAAACCGAATTGCGAATTGGATTACACGTTCCAGGAGGCAAGCTCAGAAAAACAAATCCAATAAAATCAAAATCATTGTCAAGTCATTCCAGCGAGTGGTAATCCCCCCCCGGTTTTAAAGTCAGGCATTTAAGAAGGGGAAGTTAGAAATCCTGTGGTACTGGCATACCGGGAGGAGTATCCTCCTCTTGAAAAACCAATTTCACCGATGATTTACTGGGACACCGGCTGCAGTTCGCCCATCAACAACATCGGTTTTCAATCAAACTTTGCATATCCCATCAATCAGCACTGAATCACACATCAAAGCCGCTTGCGAAGCTACCAAAACTCCTCTCATTCGCGGCAACTCCACCTCCATGCGGGGCCGCCCCTCCATATGGAAGAGCAACAAATTAGGCTAAACGCCGCCGTGTCCCCCGCACTCATAACTCCTACATTGTGTGAGTGTGTTTTTGGGGGAGGGAAACACATAACACTTCCCCAGTAGGAGTATGGAGATTTCCAGCACCGAAACAGAAACAGACTCTGAATGGGCAGAGCTGCAACACGAACGTGAGTCAACGCACAACGTATTCCCTGGAAGGGCACTGAGGGAAAATATTGTAGCCAAAAAATACCCCTAAATATAAGGTCATTCCAGAGGCTCTAGTATGAAATTCAAATAAATATATGCCCTACCAATAAACCTCTAGAGAATTTCAAAGAGTAGGGTATTACTTGCTTCTAAAAGTGTGATAATTCTTGAGGAGATTTTATAGCTTTAAAAAATATTTACAAATGTATTGGTTTAGGTTACAAAATAAGACAAGTTTAAGGTTTTCATAGAGTTTTTATAATATTTATATATAGTATATGTATAAAGTTTAAAGAGTAAGTTTTCTTTGCTTGAATTTTACTCAGAAATATGTCTCCACTTGCCATAGTTTTAAAGGAGTTATAACGCCTCTGAAGGTTTTTAAATATATATAATAAATAAACATATAAACATAAACTTAATTTTAATATACTCTTTAATTTCCATACCCCCCACATTTTCCCCCAGTGCATATGCAAAGGCAATATCGCCAAAGAGTACCATAGATATAAATCATACATAAGTCTAAGTAATTGTGTGTGCCAGGGCGTGAGTGTGTGTGTGTGTGTGTAGGGGGCACAACCGAGTGGCTGCCAGTGGCCAGCTGAATGCCCCAAAATCCACCTTTGCAGCACCTTTGCTGGCCCCCCTCATACTTTGTGTATTATTTCCCCGTGCTGACGCAGCGGCGGCATCTGTCGAAGTTCGCAAACACTCTGCCTGCGCATATCCGCAGCAAATTAAAGTTTCATTAGGAGGAGCAACAAAGGCGGGCAACTAACTGGAGATGCACAAGCCACACCACCATCTCCTCCGCCTCAACGGAAGATTAATTTGGGGGAATTGCAGTGCGTTTTGAACACCAGAAACTGCTGACAAACTGCAGGCTGCATGCTGTATGCCTTTGTATTTTGGGGAAATAAAAGCTCTGCAAAGAAACCTCTTCAGCTCACCCCCAAAAAAAAAACTCAAAAGGGGTTAAGTCTCAACACAGGCACACCCCGCCTGCCTGCCTGCCTGCCCCTTTTAGTGGCGTGAACTCGTGGCACATTAAGCCGCTTAAACAGGTTGCCATGATTAAGTAATAGTTGTGCTCCGTGCTTAACACTGCGCCGGATTATGTGGACCAAGAACTCGTCGTACACACGACCACAAGAGCAGCCATAAAGAGCCAGTGAATCATCGAAGGAGGACAGTGGAGAGTGGCACACAGGGAACGAGGTAATGAAACTACTATTTACTCCCCACTCCTGGAAGTTAACCAATTAAGGTGACTTGACGGGTTACACTAATCGAGTGTCGCCCCATTTGTGCCGGGCATTTGTCTCACTTAGCCGGCTACACCTGTACACCCATGTAAAGAGGACACTAACCAAGTCCTTTGTGCCGACTTGGCTGAAAGCGAGTGAGTGGTTTGGGTTAATACCAACAACGCTTTGCGTGCCTCACTGCCTCCCCGCTGTGTGTGTGTGTGTGTCTCGTGAAACGCTTTGTTGTGCAAACATACCTAATTAGTGTCAACTATTAACATAAAGAGTGCACTTCACATAAGAACTTGAGACGACAACGGCAACACCGCAGCACCAGGAGCAACGTGGCAACATGGTGAGGCAACAGCAGCAGTAGCAGCAACAGCAACAGCAACAGCAACAGCGATGAGCTGCCGGCCATAAACTAACTCTCAACTTGAAGTTGACTAAGCTTCCCACAACAATGCTGGCATGGCGTGTCCTTAATGCTGAGCACTAAAAATACATGCAACAAAGTTGCTACCAAGACACGGCAAAAAAAACTGAGGGGAGACAGCTTTCCCTGTGTTCTCAGTGTGGCGAGACTTTCGTGTTTTCCCCAGCCTGTCACCTAGTCCTTGATTGCCTTGTTCTTTTCTTTCTTCTTTTCCAAATACCCCAGACTTTCGCTCAGTGTCCCCTCCTTAATATGCGTGCATTATCAGCGCTCTTTAAGTGGCAAATGAAGTGCGAGCATGCAAGCGTTTGGGTTGCCTTCCTTTCCAGAGGTTTTCCTCACTTTTCCCCCAGATTCTGCTGACTTCCGGGAGGGAACCCCACCCCAACCTGCCACAAGTATCATTGCGGCATTTACGAGTTGTACTACTCCCTCGCACCTGGGGCCACATCCTTGGACACATCCTGCAACAGGAAGGTAGCAGCAGCAGCAGCAGAAGCAACATGCGAACACGCACGCAGCCGTAGGACAACAGCAAACTCCACTTGGCCAGGGGATCCGCTTAACAATAAGGCTTAAAATAACATTTAAATAGTTGGCCCACACACTCGGGCACTGAGAGAAATTAGAAAGGAGAGCAGGCTAAAGTTGTGATAGTTTTAAGAGATCTATAAGAAGGCAAAGTGCAAATGTTATGACTTGAAATAGGGGGATATTAAAGAGGATACTCCTGATATGTTAGGGTTCAGTTTACCTTTACCTAGGTAAGGTGTATTGTCCAACTATGGATTTTTTCTAGGTCCAGTCAAGCATTTACTGCAGGACCAAGGACGAGGCCCAGAAAGCTCAATTTTTAAACCAAATACAACAGAATTATCAGGAGCAGCAGCACCTCCTTACCAAACATGTAATCCTTGCAACTTGAACTATTGTGCCGCCCTTGAAGCTGGGTAGAGAGAGAGAGATTCCCCTTGGAATCCCGGCATCCTGGGATGCTACCCTGGCTACCCTTAGAACCCTGAGAATCCTCGGTGTTGGAGGAGGCCAAAGTTTAAGTGGTCGACAGCTCGGGCGATGAAAACTATGCAAAAATTATGTGAGCGAAAAAGTCGAAAAGGGGCGAAACTCTTTAATACAGTCATAAATTTGGCGCCTGCCAGGAGAACCTGTCAAAAGTGGCCAGCTGAAGGACTCAGGGACTGCTGGCCAGCAACTATTTAAAAGCCATAAAAGCCGAAAGCTGTTGCCAAACGGATGTGCCGGCCGGATGCAGTTGATAGGCACACACACACACACACACACACAGCAAAAAGCCAGCGGCAGGACACCACACCACAGCACACACACACAGGACATGCCACCGGGCCAGGATCACACACGCTTCTACACTGCGAGTCAAGACTTGAACCCACAAAATATACCAAAGACGTGGGCAGGTTTGCTGCCAGAAGGAGGCCTAGATTTTCCCGAGTGTACTCCACTTTCCGGCACATTTGGGGACAGGACAAAGGGCACACCGCAAACAATGGCCAGAGCCGGGAATCAGGGGAAGAGGAATCCGGGGGAGCGGTTTAAGGACGATCAGGAGATCGGGGGGAAGCGCACAGGACCGCCCAAAAAGTGTTGCCAAAGCTACAAGGGATTTGGCTGCCGAGCGCACTAATTGCAACTCATGTAAATCGACAAGGACAACCCCCCCTCTGACACACACACACACAGAGGCTCCTTCCTATTGGGGACACGCACACAAAAGTCGTAATGACACAAGCGGCAAGGACATGCTGCAAACGAAGCCGACAAACGACCAAAGGACAACTAAAAACAAGAATTAGTGCCGGCCACTTGCCAAGGACGCCAAAGGAATACCCTTTGTGCAGAGTCAAGGAGCGCTTAAAAAATTAAGAGAGATGCAGAAATGAGTAATAATTTTGATATTTCCCCAGGACTAATCTATATGGTAGCCTGATTTACCCCAAAAGAAATTGTACCAAGTACAGTCCCCAAGTAAAGTAAAGTAAAGTAAAACCCAATGCAATTTCAAATCCATTCAAAGTTCAAAGTCCAAGGATATACCCTGCTTTTGGGGGGGGGGCGCGGTAAGGCAAAGTCACTTTGCTGGCAGGATGCTGGCACAACGAGTGCAAATACATGCATATATCCTGTGTAAAACTTCAAGTAGTGCTTAATAGTTAGTTAAGTCGAGTTGAATGCGTTTTTCGACAGGACTTAAACGGGGAAGGGCTGGTCGTGTGCTCCGCCGCCTGCTTTTGAATATTGAGTGAAATATTGCCAGGACGAGAACGAGCGCTGCAAGTGTCGCCTGTAATTTATTTACATTGCAATTAGTTCTCAGCTCCGTCAGGAGAACAAACAGGCGATTCCGGTGGATAAACAAAAACTTGAGTCATTTTTTAGAGAAAAGTTTTTGGTTAGAACACGATCGAAATTAAAGTATTTTAAAGAAGAGTGCATAAATAAGCACAATAAATGACTAACATCAAATCACAGGCTTGAAAAAACAAAGGGCAAACCCATATAATTGTGTTATGTATCCTCAAATACAGATCTAAATTAAATATTCAAAAATATTAAATATTCGAAAATTGGCCAAAAATTATATATCGAGTTTTGAATGCATAAATGTTCTCCCATAAAAACTATGAAGAAAACACGAAACCAGACTGAAATCGGTTGAGTTTAAGCCGAGTTATGATCAAAAAACCCTTTAAAAGTTTTGCGATTTTTAGGCAAAAATTAACCCATTTTTTTCAACAAAATTTTAAAAAATTCTCCAAAAATTAGAAATCTAGCTTTGAATGCAGAAATGTTTTCCTTCTAAAACCAAGAAGAAATAACGAAACCAGACTGGAATCCGTTGAGTTTTCGCCAAGTTACGATCAAAAAACCACTGAAGGAGTTCTCGGTTTTTGA